>CAFUXE010001247.1:310586-325715 GCA_903364295.1 Serranus cabrilla
ATGCACAATTCCCCTCAATAACTTAGTAAACTTTTATGTAGGCCTCTCTCAATTTTCTGAATAAACACAGCAAGAAAAAAGTGTCTTGATGACAAAGTCCAGCTGACTAGTTGGTTTGTTAACAGTGTTGTGAATTACCTCAAATATATCTGCTATCATGATTGGTTTTCTGTTTTAGAATTTCCTGTAAATAATGACCCTTAGACTAATATATCGGCTGGCACTCGTTGTGAATTTAGGATGCAGGACTAACATTGAACATATCAGTGGTGAATGTGAATGTAACTACGTATATTTACTCAAGAACTGTACTGAGGCACATGTACTTGAGTATTTCCATTTAAAGTAACTTTATACTTCTACTCCACTACATTTAGCTGCCAGCTTCGGTTACTTTTAAGGTCAAACATGAAAATCAAACAATTTAAATGGATTAGATTTTTTTTTTGATTAAACCTCATAACAGTATATTAAATAGTTGAAACACAGTAAATTCAGTCAACTCATCACTGGAAGGCAAAGTAGATATCATTTACTATGAATTATTACAGACCTGCCCTGCTGCAGGTTAAAACTTCTCTGCTCCAGGTGAGGCTCGAACTCACAACCTCGGCATCACTCTGCAGGTCACTGTCTTATAAGTACCGCGCGCTAACCGATTGCGCCACTGGAGCTAATCAACTTCTTGCACTATCTCTGTTAGACCTACACAAGGAAACAATTATTGGGTTAATTAAAGTCTGAATCAATGTGCAGCCTCTGCTCCCTCCCTCTATAAATCCAGTGCCCACAATCCCCAGTTCTCCATTAAGGGGTTAAGTCCTTTTTCTTTCAAAATAAAAGCTTCCTGGAACGTCAATCGAACCCTGGTTCAGATGTGTGTTGTCCCTGCTTTTCACTGTTCTGTCTCTGTTGTTTACTGTTCTATGTAGCTAAACAATTGACTATGTATCACTGTGTGGTGAACCAACACAGTGTGTGTGTATGTGTGTGCACAGATCGTAGACCCCCTGGCTCGGGGTCGTGCCTTCCGCATGGTGGAAGAGGTAGACGGCTTCAGTGTCCCGCAAACTCCCATCACGCCCGGCACCGCCTCCCTCTGCTCCTTTTCCAGCTCCCGCTCCGCCCTCAACCGGCTGCCTCGACGTCGCAAACGGGAGTCTGTGGCAGTCATGAGTCTCAAAGCTGCAGCAGCACTGATGAAGGTGTTTGTCTCTTTATCGTTTATACAGTAGGTTTTACTGTAATGTTCTGTGCTTTGCAAAAGCCCATGTGCTTCAAACGCTCTTTTTAAGCTACAGCCAGCTCCTGTTGTTCTGATGTTCAGATTACTTGGACCGCTTTCTTCAGCCTGTGGTCTTTTTCTCTGAAAAAGGAGATTGAGCTCAGATACATGACCACTTTATATTCTTATTATGGTGTGTAATCCCAGAGCAGGAGTATGGTCAGCAAACACACCGTTTTCATGCACATGCACACACTTTAATCTCCATTATCTGGTGTTTTTGAAACGTTATTCCTAGAAATCAGTTTTATTCCCATGTGTCCCTGTCTCTTACACATATTAATGCATGGGTTTTATCTGTGTACTCGTGTGTGTGTGGAGGCATGTTATGTAAAATATGAGATCAGCTTGCAGATTAAACTCTCTGTGAGGCCCACAGGATCAAACATATAAGGGGATGAATGGCAGTTCAGTGAGAGTGTCTGCTGGTGTGTGTTGGTCGGGGGTTGCTGGGTGTCCCCAGCAGATGGTCCATGATAATACACACCCAATGCTCAGATATCTGCTGGAACAGAATATTCCAGAAGTGCAAAACTAATCCACTGACACACAACCATCAGACACGATCATTAAGGAGGCAGCGTGCACTGTTGGGGATTCCCCCAGATAAACTGTCGCCTTAGCAGGTTGAAAGTAATAATAATGACGTGTGTGATTCTGCTTGTTAGGGCCGGACGTTAGGCGACAACACCACCGGACGATGTCATAGACGGAGTTTCATGCCACCTAGTTTCTTTGAAGATGACACAGCGGACTTCCCTGACGACTTGGACACGTCCTTCTTCACCAGAGTGAGCAGGAGACACGCTTCCCAATAAAATCTTCTGACCAAATTATGCTTCTGCAGCTTTGTTTATTTGCTCTAAACCAGTTGATGGAAACGTCTCTTATTCGCATTTTCTTAAATGCAACATTTCAAAATTTAGCTTAAAAATTGGCTTTGAATCATGGCTGTTGGTGTGTCGGTTCTGAGCACCTTCTTGTACCGTGATAATAAACTACATAGTGTATTTTTTTCTTGGTTCGAGCCGTGTCAGGATCCTTTGCACCCTCTTTCAAAACAGAATATACTTTTACTTGTTCAGCAGAATTCCTTCTGACTGTGTCTCACTTTTTTTTAGGAGGGCTTGCATGATGAGTTGTCCAGCTATGCAGACGAAGTTTTCGAGACCCCGTCGGAGGCCGCCATCAAACAGCTGGATGAGAGCGAGCTAACAGGAAGTGCACTGGATAAGAACGAACTGGAAAGGAGTCACCTCATGCTGTCAGTTTATATTTTTACAGTGTTATTGTGTGAGATAACATCATCGTATCTTACCATGCCTCCTTTCCTCTTTCTCAATCCCAGGCCCTTAGAGCGAGGATGGAGGAAGGCAAAAGACGGCTCTCTGGTCCAACCCAAGGTGAGACTGAAACAGGAAGTGGTGAGCGTCAACAGCCACCAGGAGCGGGGACAAAGGATCGTGGTTCCCGTGAAGAAGCTGTTTGCCAAAGAGAAGAGGCCGTACGGGCTCGGCATGGTCGGCCGGCTCACAAACCGGACGTACCGCAAACGCATCGACAGCTTCGTCAAAAGGCAGATTGAGGACATGGACGATCACAGGTGAGACAGCTGGAGGAGGAAATAAGTAGAGTTGTTGTCATGTCCCAGGTAATGGAGCCTGAATTGTCCTTCTGTCCTCACTAGGCCTTTTTTTACTTACTGGATCACATTTGTCCATTTGCTCATCACAATTCTGGCTGTCACCATCTACGGCATCGCCCCCGTGGGCTTTTCACAGCATGAAACCGTCGACTCGGTAATTGTGCTTTACAGAGTTTATTATAACTAGATTGGTGAACTGTACTGAATAATTCATTTTTAATATCCACTGAAAGTGAGTGAGCAGTATTGGTGATCCTACTTTTTTCTTTTCTTTTTTCGAGGTGTTGAGGAACAAAGGAGTTTATGAGAATGTTAAGTTTGTCCAACAACAGAACTTCTGGGTGGGTCCAAGCTCAGTAAGTATGGTCTATCTTCTGTTTAACAAATCCTCGAAATGCGGTGGTCAGCATTGGAAAAGCTCAAATGTATTAATTGCTAGTTGTCCAAATCTTTAATTCCCAACCAGGTGTAGTGTTACTTACCATTGGGCTACTTTTGCTGCTCCAAGGGACACAGAAAATTTACAGAGCTCAACTGCAAATTGAGTTACTAGCTACTAGTTAGCAAGCAAGCCAAGAAACCCAATTGCAATAGTTAATGCTAGCTACTGCATTACTGCATTACTACTGCATTAGCATTACTGACATAAGCTAATAGTAGGATTAACAGTTGAAATTTTTAGCTTCAAATAACTTATAAATAGTTCCTACAGAAAGCTAAAAAGATTTTTTTTAAAATAGATAAAGCACCCCAAAATAGTTAAGAGCTGCTGGTGTAGAGTAAATAACCTCACAAAGCTGTGGTGTCACCTGCTGCTGTCCTGCAGGAGGCGCTGATCCACCTGGGAGCCAAGTTTTCCCCGTGCATGCGTCAAGACCAGGAGATCCACAAACTGATCCATGAGAAGAGAGCGAGGGAGAGAGAGTCGGGCTGCTGCGTGAGGAACGATCGCTCCGGCTGCCTGCAGACTCTGCAGGAGGAGTGTTCGGTCAGTGGAACCTGCCTGACATTTCACTCAGAGTATATCGGAAACAGCGTCTGTTGATAGAACTGTGTCAGTATAATGTAAGATAGGCAGCTTTAGTTGTAGTCTCCAATAATGTCTCCTCTCCTGCAGAGCACCCTGGCAGTGTGGGTGAAGTGGCCTCAGCACCACAGTGCTCCCCATCTGAATGGAACACTACGCCAGCACGGTGCAGTCTGCCATCAGGACCCCAGGTAACATCATTATTATCCCTATATGTTGTGGGAGTTCATATATTGTTACCACTAAGGCAAAAGCAACAGCCATTTCCCATCAGCTCACTCCACATGTGGGCTGTATTGTTGCACTAACAGAAAACAGGACATTTTTCAGTTATTTATTTTTTGCTCTTGAATTTGTAGAATTTGTCTGGAACCAGCCTCCGTCTCGCCTCATGAGTGGCCTGATGACATCACCAAGTGGCCAGTGAGTACATTTATATGTTGTACAAGTCTGCTGTGTGTTTCACACACTGAGGTCTAAATGCAAAGATTTCTTTTTTAGAAAGATCGATTACTGCCGGTCTTATATCTGTCTGGTGAGTGGTTAGCTTAGCTTCCACACAGGGAGACGCAGGGAAGAGAACCAGCACAGGAGCAAAGCAATGTTCTGCACTAAAACATATTCAATATCAATCATATCAGTATTGGTTGCTTTACTTTAATATCAGACAACCGTTTCTGACAGAACCAGAGCCATATGGATGCTGTCTTAAAAGCCACCAGGCTCCATTGGAAGAAACTGTAATTTTACTTGCACCACACATACGTTGTTTGTCTACCGCTGCCTTGTTTGTGTTCTTTCTTTGATGAATCTGACCAAATCCTTCAAAACACCAAAGTCACTTTAACAAAAACATACTAACTGATAAAGGCAACCAGCAGCTCCAATGTTCTTGGAGGTAAAATTACAGTTTGTTTCTAAGGAGTCTGGCGATTTTGAAGAGAGCACAGATAACAGCCTTGGTTTCTGTGATTTGAAAAGGTAGATTATTTATCCATTGACGTGGCTCGTTGGTCTAGGGGTATGATTCTCGCTTCGGGTGCGAGAGGTCCCGGGTTCAAATCCCGGACGAGCCCAAGACTGTATTTAAAGTTTAATTAAATGTTTCCTTTGTGTTCAATCTGTAGGTTTGCACACGGTACAACTCTGGAAATCACACCAACCTCCCTCACATAGACTGCACCATCACAGGCCGACCCTGCTGCATCGGAACCAAGGGGCGGTAAGAACCAACGCCACTGTAGTTTACAGCGAGTTTACATTAATGAATGCCTGGAAATGTAGCACCCACTTTAGTAATACTACCCCTACAAGTGCTTTGTATCTTTGTAAATCTTTACGATTATTACTTCAAAAGTTAAACCTTAAAACAGCTCGACTCATCACTTAAATAATATGGAAAATCTAAAGTATGTTATACCTTTTTATGCATATTAAACCTGAGAAAAATATCACAGAAGAACATAACAAACATTGCAGGATCAACTGAAAAAAATTCATCACATTAATGAAACACTGAAATAAAGATGTCGTCATCTACTTTTAACATCCTAACACATTTGATGATGAATCTGAAAATGTGTCATGTCGCAGATGTGAAATCACTTCCAGAGAGTACTGTGACTTCATGCACGGATACTTCCACGAGGAGGCGACTCTCTGCTCACAGGTAGGGCCAACATGTATATCTAAAACCTCTTCTTCTACTCAGACTGCTGCTTTTTATTCCTTGAACTAGTGTTTTATTTGCTATTTGTAAAGGATTTTACACCCAAATCTGGATTTCAAAGAGGATGTGAGATGCAAACTGAAACTAGAGTTTAAAATTTTTCTGCTCCAGGTGAGGCTCGAACTCACAACCTCGGCATCACTCTGCAGGTCACTGTCTTATAAGTACCGCGCGCTGACCGATTGCGCCACTGGAGCCTGCATAGAGCTGTGAATTAAAAGGAGTGAATCCAACATTCCCATTTCCCTCCACAGGGTGGCAGTGGGTCCTCCCTCTGACTGTTCTTTTCTCCCTCTCTTCCAGGTGGCTTGTATGGATGATGTGTGTGGTTTGCTGCCTTTCCTCAACCCAGAGATCCCAGACCAGTTCTCCAGACTGTGGCTGTCTCTTTTTCTCCATGCTGGGTGACTGAACTCTTCGTTCAAAGCAGCACTCAAAGAGTTGTTTCATGAGGAATTAGAACTTCTCTATTTGTTAAAACAGTACATTGTTGACTTCTTCTTCCTTGTGTGTGTGTGTGTGTGTAGGATCCTGCACTGCCTGGTGTCGGTGTTTTTCCAGATGACGGTGCTGAGGGACATTGAAAAGCTGGCTGGCTGGCTGAGAATCTCCATCATCTACATGCTCAGCGGCATCACCGGCAACCTGGCCTCAGCCATCTTCCTGCCCTACAGAGCCGAGGTACAGTGTCACCCTCAGGATCATTTGTTGGCCAAAAGCTATGAGACTGACCTGTTTCCTCTGTCTCAGGTGGGTCCTGCAGGCAGTCAGTTCGGTATCCTGGCCTGTCTGTTTGTGGAGCTGTTTCAGAGCTGGCAGATCCTCGAGCGGCCGTGGCGGGCTTTCGCCAAGCTGCTGGGCATCTCGGTGTTCTTCTTCTCCTTTGGTTTGCTCCCTTGGATCGACAACTTTGCCCATGTCTGCGGCTTCGTGTCGGGTTTTTTCCTGTCCTTCGCCTTCCTGCCATACATCAGGTAGATGAAGAAAGAGATGTGTGTCGCTCTTTTGCAAGGGCCAGCACCTGGTTAGCCGAAGCTAACAGAACAGAAGCTAAGCAACGTACTTCAGTAAAACATATTCAATATCAAAATGAGTTTACGTGTATTTGTAATATTTTTTTACACTTTACCTTGCTTTCAGACCGCCTTTTCTGATGGAACCAGAGCTGCTATCTTTGCTTTCCTAAAAGCCACCAGATTCCATTAACAAAATCAGTAATTTTACTTGCAGAACAGTAAAGTAGTCAGTCTAACTGCTGCCTTTTTTGTGTTATTTTGTGACTTTTGTGAATCAGATCAAACCTTTTAAAACACCAAAGTTACACAACAACAGAAACAAACAAACTGACAGAGGCGGTGGTCGACCAGAAACTCCCATGTTGTGCAAGGAAAAATTATTCAATGGAGTTCCCTGTGGAAAAGGGTTATCGGACAGCAAGGAAAAGCAGTGAAAATATTGGAAACACGCAAAAACTGATATAGATTCTTTATTTTCTGTGGACCTTTTCTTTTGGCATGCATTTAGCTGCTGCCCTTGCCCGTGTTGCTTCATTATGGGTACTCCTGATTTGAAAAGGTAGATTTATCACCTTCGCTTGTTGGTCTAGTGGTATGATTCTCGTTTCAGTGTGAGTTGTCCTGGTTTCAAGTCCCAGATGAGCCCGAGTCTTACTTTAGTAATATAACTGTATTTTAGTATCATAGAACCTCTACTCTGTGGAAGGACCATAAAGTTGTATATATTTATGTGACCTACCTTTTTGATAACGTAATGTGACCAATAACACCAGTTTTACCTCCTCAGCTTCGGGCAATCTGACATGTACCGGAAGCGGGTCCAGATCTGCGTCTTCTTGCTGGTCTTCCTGGGTCTGCTCTCGGCCCTGGCCGTCCTTTTCTACGTCTACCCTGTGAAGTGCGACTGGTGCGAGTACCTCACCTGCATCCCGATCACGGACAAGTTCTGTGAGAAGTACGACCTGAACGCACACCTGCTCTGAACATCAACCCGTCAGGACGAGCTGGACTGGAGGTCGATGAAGCTGGAAGTTGGAGCTGCAGTGTGACATGTCTCCTGGAATAATGATGACCAATATTTCAGGATATCATGTGGATGTATTTGTTTCACTGTTTGGAAAGGTGCAACATCTCTATAATGAATAAATGCATGAAAGCCTTTAGGAATTTAAGAAAAAGATCCACATGCATGGGAGTAAGACTATTAATGTAAAGTTGACTGAAAAGGACTAACTATTGATTTATGTGTGACTGATCTCTAGCTGGGCTAATAAAGACCAGTCACACTGGAGGAGAGTTACAAAAACTGTTGTTTCCTGCCAAATTATTTACCTCTCTTCTGTGGTAAAAATGGACTCAACAGCACCGCTTAGTGGCCAAAAGGAACGGTACAACCTGAGACACTTACAATGGATGAGCGGAAGACTTTTTTTGTACTTTTTTACTGATGTCCAAACAGTTTTGTCCATTTACTGGATGTCGTTCGAGTTAAAACTCGCCAAGAACTGGGTCTCTAAAATGTGCCTTATTGACACAAAACCACACACACACATACTGTCTTTCTGTGCCATGTGTCACGTTTGTGTCAGCAGTTTCTGACCTCTGTAGAAACTGCATCTCACAATCTGCTAGACAAATGTAAAATATGTTTTATCTCCAGTATATGGTGGCTGAATTTTCACTTTTTTATTTCATTTTCACCACATTGGAAACCTTAGTTTCCATCACAGCCTTTAACACACTTCAATCACATTGGATTGTTTTTTATGTTCACCCATCTGTAAACAACACGTTTGTATGTTAATTGGCTCCATTGTGAATAGCTGTTACTGCGGTGAATTTGTGTTTTAATTACAGTGTGGTGGCGTTTTAGCTACCAGATAATAAAGACAATAGACACGTTATCCCCCTTGGTGTTTTTTTTTTTTGCTTGTTTTTTTACACATATCTGTTTATTACCTGCTTACATCCACAGAGAGCTAAACTTTTCTGCTCCAGGTGAGGCTCGAACTCACAACCTCGGCATCACTCTGCAGGTTACTGTCTTATAAGTACCGCGCGCTGACCGATTGCGCCACTGGAGCCTGTGATGTAAAGTTGAGCATCTGGAGAGGAATGAGCGACGTCACCCTGGCGTCTCCACGAGCCAGTGCTGCAAATTCAACAGTAAAACATTAATATTTCTTATATGTGATTTTCCATAAAAGAAACGCGGAGGTTTACTGATATATCAGACGGTTTGGAAGCACCTGTACCGTAACAACGCGAATAGACGCGCATCAAAATCCAAACGGCAGATACATTCAGAGAGCTCTGCTGGCGCGTGCTTAAAGTGTGCGTTCTATTTTATAAGACGTCGTTCGTGTCCCCTCCCGGGCTCCGTAGTTTTATCATGGCGGTTGAGTTTGAATGTTACCGTGAAAAACACACATTTAGACTGCGACTGACGGTTCAAACTCATCACAAGATTACTCATGAAGATATTGACATAAACGGGTAAGTCCCAATTATTATCATGGCTGTTTGACAAAAACTCGACTACAGCAGAACCTGTCTTTTATGGTAAAGGTGTGCATGTGTGTTTTGCTGTTTCATAGTCACCTGCAACTATTGTTTTTCTTTCTAAACACTGCCATACATTACACAGAAACTCCTTTAGCCTACTAAATACACTAAAGAACATAATAATTTGGGAGTTTTCTTATATTAGTTCTCTAATAAGTAAGGATGTGATCTTTCAAATTCTGAATCAAAAATGGATTGACTTGAGCTTTCAATTTCAATCATCAAAATCAAAAGCAGGATATAAAAAATACCCAAAATATGACCATGTGGCTTTAGTATTATCATACTTTATAGCTTCTTTCTGGAGAAAATGTACCGGACAGTAGTCTGGGCACAAACCTGTTGTTACCTGACAGTAACGTTGTCTCCAGTGGTGGAATGGAACCAAGTCCATTTACTCCAGTAGGGTACAATGTTGAGGATCTTATACTTTACTTGAGAGTATTTCCATTTTATGTAACTTTATACTTCTACTTCACTACATTTTGAGGCAAATATTGTACATTTTACTCCATGACATTTAGCTGCCAGCTTTAGTTACTATTCAGGTCGAGATCAAGTTATCAGACTTTTTATTTTAATTAAACCTCATAACAGTATATGAAGTAGTTAAAATGAGCCCTATCTTTACAAAATTAAAACACTGCTTAAATAAATGCATCAATAATAACAATCTGATCATTTATTTTGAATATATAAAACAGTCTGAGTGGGTCCATCTGCATAATGAGTACTTTTACTTTTGATACAAGTTCATTTTGATGCTAATACTTTTGTACTTATACTTCAGTCAGTTTTGAATACAGGACTTTTACTTGTATTGGAGTCATTTCACAGCATGGTATTAGTACTTTTACTTAAGTTATAGATCTGAATCATTCACTACAACCTTTTTTTCTATTTCTGAATGCATACTGACTGTACTACTGTGGATACCAATATTAAACCTGTGTGTGTCTAGAGCCCGTAACATTCACATGTGACTCTGCCCCTGCATGTGTTATGAATACAGAACAAATATAGATGAAAAGAGATGAAGCTCGCTGTGTTTTGTGGTTGCCCACTAGATGGCATCCCGCGACCACTAGCTCGCAGGAGTCGTGTCATGTTGAACCCGACACCAGGAGACGACATGACTTGTGCTTGGGACATGGAGCTTGAATTAGGGGGATATTGCTGTGTTCTTCTGTGGGATTTGAATGTCATTAATTCAAGCGGGAGGTTTATTAGCGTGCAGAACTCTTGTTGTTGCTCCCTGTGTGCTGCAGCACTGTTCACTCTTCTCTCTGAGTGCACACACACACACACACGCACACACACACGTGATTGCTCCGGCGTTCATTAAGTCTTGTCTGTAATTGAGTCTAAGTAAGTGTGTGCTTATGTTGGAGAGGAGCTCTGAGAGCACAAACACAGACAACACTGATCTGCATACTGAACACACACACACACACAACTTATTCTGTTTGATGCTGTATTAAGGCGATTTTTCCATATTTACCCCTTCAGAGGTCAGAGGTCACACACTGAAAAGGTTTAGGATGGAAAAACATTGTACTAATGCTGCAGCGTTTCCTTTTCTTTCTCCCACACAGACGCACAGACAGAGTGATGGAGACCTTCGCCATGGCGAGCCGGGGTTATTGATTGTCCAACCGTTTGACATTTTGGTCGTCAGGTTATTTGAGGTGAGCGGATTTTTGTCCAACTTTTGCGTTGACCTTTTTTATGAAGCCTTGCCATTCGTGTAAGAGTGTATGTCCTGCACTGCTGACATTTTACTGACTGCAGAGATGAATCAAGAAGAGAAACAATGGGACTTTTAAAGGAATAGTTTGACATTTTGGGAAATACGTTCTCTGAGAGTTCATTTAGAGGATTAGCTTTTGCTCTCTTGTCTGTGTCGGTGTATGAAGCTAGAGACAGCTGCTGGTTAGCTTAGTTTAGCACAACAAGTATTTTTTAAATTTCTGCTTATATACAAATTAAACAAATGTGACATAATAAACTTGGAAACATTGTCAGTAACTGGAATTAATTAATAATCCAATGGACTACTAAAAAATGTGATCTTATTTGATTACTTAAGGATTATTCACAATTAACCCTCTGAAACATGAGCTGTTGCAGGGCAATTCTTTACTCACTGTGGCCATATATTTCACTGCAATATATAATGTATGTTAATATATAAATCCTGCACCTAATTCCTCCTGGGATTAGCACAATCTAGAGGTGGGAAAACTCAAAAATGTATTTTTTGCAGAATATAATGCCATGCATTATAAAAATAGGAAAAACATAAGTTGAATTTCGCTGATAAATATTTTTTTTTAAATTTGAAATAAATTGGGATATATATATTTTGCAAGTGCCCACGTGTGCCATGAATGTTGGGTCGCCACATGTTACACAAATTTAACTATTTGCATTTTTACAGCATCTTCTCACAACCTCTCCTGTCCTCTCCTCTCTGCTCTGTGTAAGGAGCCTTGTAGTTTGGTCCGATTTTCAGTGAATATTTGTCACATGACAGTTCATTCTTCAGTAAAATCCATCATGGCCTCACTGTGTCGTGGAGGCGCGCTGAATTTTCGGTTTTTAACAGGATCTAGTTATTCCAAACGTTTATTCCAGTTTTTGGTGACCTTTTTAAATAGGACATGTAGAATAAAGTGGTTTTGAAAGAAATATCCCAATTAAGTTTTGTTTTGGTTCCTTTTTCTAACTGAAACTTTTGTAACCTGGTACCTGTCTAACATGTCACTGTTTTTGCATTGCACTGACTCCCATGTTTTTCACCGACTTGACCGCCTTATACTCATGCTACTTTCTTAGTAACGCTCATCATCAGTCCGACCGGAGAAATCTCAGGTCTTACTTGTCAACATTGCTGCACTTCCTCTGTAGTATTTTCTGCAACTAAGCAGCCAACCACAGAGTAAGCAATCTGCTTCCTGTTTACACGGGTGTGCTCATGGCGTGTTGTTATTGTTCACATGTTATGTGTTTTCAGGCATGTTAGTATGGACAGAGATGATTTCTTAAATGCCGTTTTAGAAATAAAAAAACATTTTAGTGCAAACCTAGTCTTAGCTCTGTTTTGGTCTCCACCATCTCCTAAGGGAATTATGACTGTTCATGTGCTAAATGCTGCAATATTTACTTTATTTGAACTGTTTGTGTTTGCTGTTAGCAGGTAGTGTGTAGTCACAGGCCATCTTCTGACCAAAGCTTATGCAGCTTTGTTTATTCGCTTTAAACCAGTTGATGGAAACGTCCCTACGTAGCTTTTTCTTTAATGCAATATCTCAATTCAGCTTTAATGGAAACACGGCTGCTGACTCACACCAGTGTCCTGGGTTTGTTCGACCCATTCACCTGCTCAAAGCGTCATGAATGGGTTTACATTGGAATGATAGAAAGGCATTTCATACATATGCTAAAGACAGCCTTCTGAATCAGTATCAGTAAATGATCACAGAAATATCAACATAGCGGCTTTAAGCGAAGATCTAAATGATTAATATTCTTGCCCCCCCTCCCCTCTCTCTCTTTTCATCAGTGTAAAATCTGGCCGAGCAGCTAATAGTGACAAATTAATGACCCTGCCAACATACAGATCCTGACAAATTGTCTCAGGACTTCTTATTCTGTCATGTAGTGGGTGCTTGGCCTGATAGAGGCAGCAACCAGAGCCATTAGACCCCCTCCCCCCATCTCCTGCAGACACCTCATAGGAAATTATCTCTCCCCTCTTCTCCCACCTTACACCCCCCTCCACCCACTCCCCTCACACTTAAACCCTCCAATCTTACTCCATCCTCTCACATCCTCCTCCTGTCCATGTCATGTCTCCCAATTTCCATCACTCATTCATCATTTGGTTTTTCTAATCCCCTCCCCGCTTGCCCTCCGCACCCTGACAGCTCCTATAGAGATGGTAATGTGACATGAGGAGGACGGTATCTGCGAGCCATTGATCGGCATCAAACGAGACACACTTAGATACACCACGGATACTCCGCCGCCGCCTCCGCCTCGCCTCATCTCATCTTTTAATGGATGGTTGTTTTTTTGGGGGGAGAAAAATTTAACTCCGGTTTCCCATGTGGATGGATAGATGGAAAGATGGATAAATGCATGGATGGATAGATGTTGTGTCTGCATGGAAAGGCGACCCTGAAATGGGACCCTGACAGCTGGCCAACAGGTGGCCACTGACAGACCCTCTCTCTTCATTGTGCCTGCAGCAGCTAAGACACACAGACACACACACACTCCTCAGACTCAGCACCCAGGCCATCAGGTGAAGGAGGCTGACCAGAAGGGGGGAGGGGTGTGTTTGTGTGTGTGTGAGAGTGAAGCCTAGCACGCACCTGTCTGATGATCCCACCTATGGCAGAGTAGATGGAGAGTAATGTTATAGGCCCCCCTGAATCCACATGGTCCTATACACCAGCTGGACTGACACTGACAAGCCTCTCGTGTGTGTGTGTGTGTGTCTGTGTGTGTGTGTGATGGTGTGTGTGTGTGTGTGGTGAAGTAGTTATTAGCTCCTGATGTGTATCATATAATCCTCACATCTTGCAACCATGCATTCATCTTTTGTTTCAGATTTTTACAAACAAGAAAACAAAAAAATCCAAAGCCACAAACAGCAATTTTGGGGTTCAAACAAAACACACTTTGGAAGTTGAAAGTTGCAAAGGATGGAGACCTTTGACAGTTTCAACAATGTGAATAAACAGCTAACTGATTATTATACAGCAGTGGGGTGAAGTCTGCCATCTCTGATGCCCTTGTCTTACAGTAAGTTCAGTGACAGTTAATTTCTATTTGCTTACATCTTGAATGAATGAGAGAAACTATACAAACTAACACAAGTGCTTTTAAACCCTTAAAGAAAGACACCTCTACAAACCATATGTCTTGATTTAGGATGCCTTGGCGCTGTTTGCAGGCTTTATTAGATATAAATTAGCTTGATGTGGAGTTTGTCATAAGCAACAGCAACATCAGGTTGTACTGAACTCTTTGGAGATTTGCGTCAACGAGGGGGAAAAGCCAAGGGACAGTGTCTTGTATATATAGTACTGTAATATGACTTACTTCCTGAGTGCCCCCTCCCTCTACACGCACACACACACACACACTTCCCTGTCATCTCCAGGGGACAGTCCTCCTCTTCCATGTGTCCTCCAGCCGTCCTGAAGAACTGCTCTTACTCCCCCACTCATTGGCTCCCACTCACTAATTACACACACTCGCATACACACACACACAGGTGCACCTACATGCACACACCTCATTAGCGATCACTCTAACAATGCTCCTTCCCTGAATGCCCTCTCCGAGTCCCTCTGATGGTTAGTAATTCTCTTTCTCTCTCACTGTGTGCACGCGACCTCCCCTCCCATCACCCTCTGTGTGGGTAACGTCTCCCTGGATTCATTTTCATGGAAATGTTATCTGATATACACACGCAGCACACTTGGGACCCCGAGAGGACAGAGATGAGAATGTGTAATAAAAAGAAAGAAAGGAATGAAATGACAAGGTAAAGAGAGAAAAGATACAATGAAAGACATTGTGAGGTTCACACTGTCTTTACAATCAAACGGCCTCTGCCCCAAGTGTGTTAAACTAGTTGATTCCCTCTCCGGTAACATTAAGTGCACAATGGGTGTACCTCAAGGATCGATGCTAGGACCCCTATTATTTACTCTGTATCAGAGGTTGCGCTAGACTTTTTCGTTGTCTGTCATTTTGACTGACAGGGTCATAAAAATCCCGTCATAATCTATTTTTACCGGTCACTTAAATTTTTTAAATGATAATAATGACATATTCAATTGCATT
>CAFUXE010001247.1:360152-378321 GCA_903364295.1 Serranus cabrilla
TTTTTTTTTTTTTTATCTGTTTCAGATACTAACACGAGACCTGCTGTAGTGTCCTTGGGCAAGCGCAAAGCGATGATGAAAACCATGCTCGCTCTGTTATTAAAACAAAGGAGAAATGAGCATGCGAAAAGGTTGCAATGCCGCCGCAGTCCCCGCTGATGAGAGCAGATAAACTGCGGCAATAATCAGACACACACACACACACACACACAGAAGTGGTTTATGAGAAGAAGTACGCAGAGCAGACACGACACTTCTGAAAATGCACCCATGACTGTCGGCTGTCCCTAATTTAACTCCGAGCGATGTAATTGGCGATGGTGGATTTGTTTACCATATTTGGCAAGATAGTGACACAGCGCGCCTGGGAATTGGACGAGAGCGGCCGTCATTCACAAAAGTCTGCCTTCTGGAGCTTTACAAACAAAGCGCGTGCTCACGGGAGTTGTAGTCCAAAACAAACCCTCTCGGAGGTTACTCGAGTGGGAATTTCCTTTCCCTGCGGTTATTTCAACAGCACATGTGTGGCCTTATTTAAAATACACGTTATGTGATAAACGTTTTTCGTTTAAAGTATCTCAATGTATTAAAATAAAGCCGCATCAGACGGTTAAAGACACGCCGATTTGAGACCCTCCGCTTGCAGCATACAAATCCCACCGGCGATGCTCTCATTCGATTGGCTGTGCCTTCCTGTCAATCACGCAGTGCTCCTTCCACTACCGCTCCTACAGTAAATATTTGTGTTTGCTCAACCGGCTGTAATGGTGGACGACTGAGGCAGAGAAACGGAATACAACTAGAGTGAAGAAAGAGAGGAAAAACGGTCGAAAGTCTGTTTCAGAGCCAGCCGCCGCGAGTAGGACACGGGCTTCGTCGAAAATGGATGAACTAAAACATCAAGTCATGATTAACCAGTTCGTCCTGACGGCGGGTTGTGCGGCAGACCAAGCGAAGCAGCTTTTGCAAGCGGCACATTGGCAGTTCGAGGTAAAAAGAAACAGAAAAATGATAATGCCTTTGAGTCGGCGGGGGTAACGTTAGCCAAACGGCTACTGTTTATGTCTGACCGCCCGTTAGTTTTCACTCGAGCTCGCCTGTCTGCCTCTCGCCACTTTTCAAGCTCTTGAAATTCAACACAAAACAAAGCGTCAGTGTTAGCAATGTGTCCGTTTTAGGTGGCTAGAAGTCGGCCCACTCTCTAACCAGAACTTTTGCTGTATTTAAAGTAGATATATGTGTGCTTTAGCCAGACTAAACCTGCAGGGGATATCTGTAACGCAGTAGGGCGAAGCGTACAGCTAGCATATCCAATTAGACTTTACTCTAGATTAAATACTATAATCCGACACATGACAGCAGTGAACAGGCGAGGCCAGTGAGTGCTATTACGCAATAAAGATGACCGTCGTGTTGTATCGACTAGCCCAGAGTACATTGTTTAGTCTGCGGTGAAACGAATATAGATTTACATAGTGCATTTCATATGTCTTCGTCGCGAGCTCGCTGTATCGTTTCATATATTTTCGCAAAGAAATGAGCGATGTTTAGGCGACTGTTTGCCCCTAGCTATTTTTAACTGAAACATAAAACATTGTAACCAAAATGTCATTCATTTCCTGTGTTTTCTTTTATTGTAGACTGCCCTCAGTGCCTTTTTTCAAGAAACAAATATTCCATATGGCCATCATCATCAAATGGTGAGTGTGAGGAGGAGCGGGGTGAATTAATAATACACTTCTTTTTTCTATTTATTGTTATGTTTATGTAACTATAACACACTTAATTTCAAGCTAGTATATCTTTAAGGGCAGTGTGTTGTTTTGGGTGGGATGGGGGAGGATAAACAGCCCCTTATAGGCCAAGAGGGATGATGTTGTACTAACAATAACAAAGCACATGTCGGCCATGTTGTGAGCTTCCAGAAATAAACACACAGGCAGGCATGCAGCCGCAGCAGCCACACTGAGAGAGAGAAAGAGAGAGACTATGTGTGTATGTATGCGAGGAAGAGGGAGGGAGAAAGATTGATGTAGATATATGACATTCTTCATTTTATTGTATCATGTGAGGTGTATAAAGGAAGGAATGCCCTATCTGTTTCTGGTTAAGACATAAAAAAGTCTTCTTCCAGGAAGAGGACAGCTGCCCCTCACAAATAGATCATCATGCATTTGTCTTCAGCTCCTGATTTGGTGGTCACTACCCCCCAACACGACACATATTGGTGACTTTTCAGAGGCAGACAAAACAGAGCAGAGTAGGCGTTAGGGCTGCACACACACAAGGGTTGAACATTATGAAACACTAGCAGTATTTGGGCTTTTAGCAGCAGCCCACTTTGGCAGCACACAAGCCTTTGTTTGCAGCTGCATGCATGGCAGCATCCAGCAACAGCTGCCCTCTGGAAGACATGGATGTGAGGGGATTTTTGGACGAAACTGTTGATCATTTTTAAGCTCACAAGCGCTTGTGTTGCAAAGATAGCCATCAAACTGCTAAACACTTTTGCATTTCTAGAGCAAAGTGAAAGAGATTGGGAGAAAATTGCATTTTATTTTTATTGCATCGTGCAAGAGTGCGTGTACGTTTATAGCCTCTTTGTAGTGCAATATTGCCAGTCGGCTAGAAACAGCTCACACTGAGCTGTATTGTTTTTATAGCAGCTTTGTTATAAGAAAGCAAGACCCGTCCTTCTTTATCATCTGATCAGTAAATAAGAACATCTCAGTCCTCTATTTAATTTAGCGAGTAAACAATTTGCCAAGAGCTGTTCTGTTCTCTCTGCCAAATAGGGCTGAGCTTGATCGCTGCAGACACTGGATAATGAAAGTCAGAAGAACGCAGAGCACCTGCGTGTGTTTGTGGTGTTATTGTTATAGATGCCTTCTTGCATAATCATAAGTTCCCTATCTTGCTTAACATGCATTTGTATTTTGTGCATGCACAAAGTGGGTGTTGGTGTGTATGTGTGTGTGAGTCACAACAGTACTACAGTAGGGCAGCGTGTCCAACCTTCCTGCAGCTTATCGGGCCGCAGTGTTCGTTGGTATACAGATCTAATCCACTTTGCTCTCACTCTCACTCTCTGTCCCTCCCTTCAGTTTAGAGTAAGCACGGACAACATTAAGTTACTTTTCTGTTGCACATGCCGTTGCGTCAGTGTTTTGTGTTTCAACACAAACTGAACTCATCCTTGAGATTGCTATTTTGGCTAGAAGCCTCGCCCCAGACCCAATGGCCCCAACAGATAGCCTGTAGACATGCAGTTCTTGGCAGAGTGGCGGGTTAGGACGTCATGTAGGTCAGTTAGTTTATGGATACTGTTCACTGAGCTGGTTTATGCTATTGTTTCGGAGGCCCAACAATGTATGAATGTGGTGTACCAAATCATTCTCCCATCTAACTTTGGCATCATGGGCAAGAGACTATCTCGGATACAAAAGCAGTGTTGTATAAGAAATAAGTACAGCTTGCCTGGTGAGGATTCGTCTGCATTCAAGCCATGTCAAGTCTGATTTAGTTAACCTGTAATTTGCTACTGCATCATTTGGGCGTTACATGTCAGAGGTTAATTAATACCATGTATCAAATATCAAATAGTGAGGTGAGTCTCCTCATCAGTAAAATCTTGGATAATGCTGTTGAGGGTGGAGGATTTAGGTACGGCTCTTGTCATTATTATTTCCTTTCAGTAGCGATGCCAGACCCAGGGGAGTGCCTGTGTTTTGGCACTTGATGTTAAGCAGCAACACTCTCTGCACGGGCACGCATTTAATACTTTTTTTGTGGTTGTCTATGTGTGTGTATGTAAAGTGTGCCTGTTTCAGTGAGAGCCACACGGTCACATGATGAAAATTGAACAGATTGGCTATTCATGTCTGTGTTTTGAATAAAGTAGGGATGAACCAATTGTGGAAAGAAATCTGGGCCAACACCAGTGTTTAAAACAAAAAAAAACTGGGCCAAATGCTGATGCCAATTATTATTATTATTTTAATTTTTGTTGTGGTTTGTTTCTTTGTTTGTGCTGGAAAATAAAAACAAGAGCTGAACTTTTAAAACAGAATGTATGTCATTACATCTCTTTAAATGAGCACATAGACAATCATAGTCTCACAAAGCCCAACAAATAGTTTTTTAAAATCATAAATAAAAAGGGATTAGAAATATAATGGCTTTAGCCTCTTGTTCTTTTTTATACAGAATAAAACGTTGTTGATCTGTCTCAGAGACAGCATAATGCGCCCACACAGCTGACAGTTTCTTTCACTTTAACTTGTAATTAAACTGTATGTGTTCATGGCATTTGTTGCTATTTATGCATGTCCTGGAAAACCTGGAAGATTAGGGACGAGTTGAAAACTTTACAATATTTTAGTCCCCCAATAAACCCAGGTGCTGGGTGGTATCTGTTTTTGCATGCCATCATATTTTCCATGATATATGGTATATGAGGGTATATGAATTTTGTGTGTGTCGACCTCTCTTTTGGTGGCGATGTGGTGGTGATGTTCGGAAGATGAATCAGTGAATCCCTATAATGAAGCTAACAAAGCTTACATGTTCTGTGATGGACACCCAGACACCAAAGCTCAATCCAACCTGTTCTGTGTTTTATGCAGCCGCTCCCCGTCTCCTCCCAGTTTTCACCTCTTCACACACCCTACCTTCACTAACACTGCAAACACAACACATTCCCACAGGATGCGACGATCACGCCGGCCCAAAATGGACCCTTTCACAGCCGAGGGTGCCGCTGTACACTAAAAACACAGCACCCTGTCTCTGTCTTTAGTTTACACACGCTCACTCCTCTCCTCCTGCCCGCTCTTTCTGTTTACAGACGCAAAACATCAGGCTCTAGAATTCAATTAGCCGTTTATGTTTCCTGTTTGAGAATTTTATAATCATGCCCTGTCCTCATCATGTTGTTTTAGCATTAATCTCAAAGCAGCTGCCGGCCCAAGAACAGCATATCGGCATGTTCACCGCTTGGAATACACACGTTGTATTTCTGTTGCTTCTGGCTGTTTGGTGCTAATCCCTCTTATCAAATATCATGCACATATTCTTTACCACTGCTTTTTTATACATATTCTAGGAATGTGCCCAGCCCATGTAAAGGCACTTTTATATGAATGCCTAAGGAAAGTCTGAGCTACTTCTGGTTCTTGATACTAGTAAATCATTGTAAGAAAAACTACCTACAATGGTTTCTTCTGTCCAAGAGAAGATTTCCTTGAAACTAAATACACATGAGCAACTTTGGGAAATATTTTTTCAGTCATCATGGTTTGTGAAGGATTTGGTCCGGCCATTCATTATGTGTCTTTATGGATTTGGATGGAAAAACACTGACGCTTAACACACCAATATCAGTGTTTCCATGATGAATATCTCTCCATGTGGGGCACACACTGCCACAATAAAGTGAATGAATCCTCATGTGACCACAGAGGAGGAAGTAGCTAGATAACGTCCACTGCTGTCTGGAAACATGTGACTCCATCATGTGACTAAGCAGGGAAATGAGCTAACTAAGCCACAAAGCCTGCTTCACATGTGTGTAATTTCTTTCGGAGTCATGGCTATTTAAAAGTGGAGTCCTCATAGTCTGCTTCAGTAAAGTCAGGACTGTGGTTTTAGGTTAAAGTATGTTGTTTTTAGTCGGTAGGGTAGTAAAAAAGTCCCCTAAAGAAATATTTCACATTCCACTTCATATCGTATGTGTACCTCCTGTTCTCACTCTGATGCTCTTATACTGAGGTTAAAAAGAGGATGTTGCAAAGTCCTATTATAGTGTAAAATATTGTCTATGTTCTGTGGAAGTGGTCTTCTTATTACTTTAATGAGCTCATAAGCAAAATATAAAAGTTTTCCGCTGTATCCACTTGAAGAACGTTTACTGTTTTCTCTACAGCTGAGCACAACCCACACACTGCAACCCACAAAATCATGAGAAAGCAGCTCCATGGTTGAAAAGATCACCTTTTTTTTATTACGCTGTAATTGCAGTTGATCACTGGCATCACGCACAAGGTGAATGAAACTTGGGGCAACGTTCAGTACCAACTCACAGTGACGTATAAGAATGGTATTGGGCACTGCAGGGCAGTGATAAAAGTGGGCGTGAGGTTGTTTAAAGGCTGTTTCCTGGCAATATAAACACCCAGTAGGAGAAAGGAGGAGGGTTTTGTATGTGTGTGTGTTTGTGGTAACTACAAACATTCGGTTTTGGCGTCCGGGTGTGGCTTTAAAAAAAGGGATTTTTAGAAATCCTAACTTTTCTCATCCATGTAAAATGTGACTGAGATTTGGAGTGTGTGGTGTGCCCATGAAGAAGAGCAGAGGTATAATTACCTTCATAAATCAAGGCCTGACAACATGGACGACTGTCTGTTTCTATTTCTCTCTCCGTCTCAGCCTCAATCTGTTCATTGTCACACTGCAAGAGAACCATGCAGAAACATGCAGGGTACTTGGACCTATTATGCTATTACTTATTTTAAATTCTTATATTTATATTAAACATGGCCTGGTTTTTAATTATACGGTAGCCATATGTAAAAGTAATCCCTGTGTGGCTCTGAATACTGTTTCCAACTGTTTTTTCAACTTTCCCAACCAGTTGATGTCAGCTCACGATATATTATTTTACATTGCAGATTTCAAGATTGTTTGATTTGTTGAGATTTGTTGAAGTTTGGATGCTATAAAAATGCAATGATTTACAAATTCACACATTCATTTGGAAAGAGTACAAAAAAAAATATAAACAGAAACTTTAGTTTCCTGTAAATATATACACTCTTTGATTGCAAACATGTTCATCAAGTAGCTGTAAGCAGTGATTTTTTTTTTTGAGCATGAAAGTGTTATTTAATGAACAAACCAGCTTACTTGCTGACCCGTCATTAAGTCCACAACTAGCTACAAGCCGGTTTATAATACAGAAGTTTATATGGAGGTAAGCCCGCTTCAAAGGGTTGCCATGGCTATAGTACATATAAAAATCGCCGGTAATGACCGTCCTGCTGTGTTGATTCAAATGGGAATGTTGAATGTAGGTGCCAAAGACCAAGACTAGAGCAGACTAGGGTTTTTTTGGGAAGGAAGCTTAAAGAGACGGATGAGAAAAGACAGACAGAGGGTGGATTCAGATTTATCCAGGTAGATGATATGGGATATATAATGTGCTATATAATTGAGCATTAAAGCATGTAAACATGTTGAAACAAAATACAAGCATGAATTTGAAAATGAGCATAAATTTCCCCTTTAAATAGCAGTGAGGAATCATTGGAAACAAATTATGTTGGGTGTTACTTGAGGGGAAATAGGCTAATAAGCGAGGTAATGCCAGGTATTTGGGTAGAAGATACAATAACACAGTGCTGCTTTGTGCATCTGCCACAAAAGAAACAAGGTGCTCTCTGTCCCGCTGCAGACATTGCTCACAGAAGTTTATTAAGTGCAGAATGAGGTGAAATCCAGTTTGTTTTCTCCCATTGTTTGTATATTTAAGTCTTAAGTATGTATGTGTGTGTAGTGTTGTTTCTCAAACGTAAGCATGTGTGTGCACACGTCTGTGCTCGGGAAGTGTGTGCGGTTGTCTGTACCCATGTGTCGTACACCAATGCCAAGCAGTTAGCCACATCTAAAGAGGCTTGGCCTGTGCTCTACATGTTCCAGCGTGTTGCCCTGCATGTTTCCAGGAGCACGGCTTCCCAGAACCCTAACCACACACACACACTCACAAATGAGTGTGCACAGACACACACACACACAGGCACACACAGGAACTTTGGCTCAAGGGACTCTGGGAATGGGAATCCATGTGGGATGGCTGCGAGGACCAGATGTGTTTATGAGCGTTGGAGTTAGATTGAGTTTCACACTGATTCTTGGAGTCATTGGGTGCACACACAGACACAGACACACACACAGAGGTTAGGGCTATGGCGAAGGAATGACAGGCAGCACATGTGGACCTTGTCTGCTGCATTAAGGGAGTGTTGTCACATTGTGTCTCTGGCCTGTTTTCTCAGCTTGGCTGCAGCACTCAGGCCATCTCACTGCTGCTACCTTGTCCTACTATCCGCATGCTGTCCCCTTCTTCAGTCTTGTCCATCCACTTCCTGCTTCAGTCCCTGATTGATCCTTTCTCTTCCCTATTTCTACTTTAGATCACTAAATGGTGGAAGAGTTTTCAAATAAAATGAGTTTGGATTGACACTGGAAGCTGATATTAAACACCTTATATATGTGAGGTGAAAAGAAAACTAGATTTGATCTACAGCCTTAAGAAAGATAATGTTTTGGCAGGCGGAACCTGACTGTTTGCATCGTAATCGTGTTTTGTTCTCTCTCACGATGACCTTTGGCCTGGTAGTTTCTGTTGCCAGACTGTTACCAGTCGACAGGCCAAACTCCTTTTTCTAGATACGAGTGGGCCACTGAACACCTATTGTTAGCCTGTTAGCCATTGTTGGGAGCAGTGCAGTGTGTGCAGTTGCTCAAACAGAACACACTCAGTCCCAGTTCTCCTATCTTCTGTCAAGCACTGCTTTCTTTTTCTTTTTCTTTCTGTTTCTGTTCTTTTTCTGTCAACGCTCCTGTCTTTTGTTGTTATTATCCTTCCTCTATTAGACAGTGTGGTAAACAGAGCACAGTCTGGCTAATGATCAACTCAGTCCCTCGTGAGCACCCATGTCGCTGTGTGTATGTTATGCTAACACACATATAGACGTACACGACTCCAGGCTCAGCTGCTCGAAGCTGGGTGAGGTCGTAGGAGTGAGGGGTCATGGTTGAAGAGGGGAGGAGGCGGTCACTTGAAACATTCAGCAGCACCTGTCTACTTCCTTTATTTAGTTTGAGAAGGAAACATCTAGATCTGACATTCAGCCGCTCCCATAAAAACCCAACTGTCACCTCCTGTTGGTGAGCTGTGTGATGGGATAATAAAAACAGGGACAGAGAGTTTGTTGTTTGGCTTAGAAATGGTGCGACTGTGTTGATTTGGTGACACTAACTAGTGCCAAACCAGGTACTGATGTGTAAAGGAATGCTGATTTTCCTTGTGCAGCTTGTAGAAGAACTTTCTTCAAATCAAATCAAATTTTATTGTCATGACTGGCTGCTGGCCTCAACTTTACAGAGCGTTATCAGGAGTTTCAGCTCATTTTTCCATGTTTTAATTATGTTAATACAGACTAATGCAAAGCAGGCATATTCTGGTTAGGCTGGCGTTGTTTTAAAGTTGTCAAAAGCATCAATACTGCAATATTTTTTCAGTAACATGTGTTAAAGGGATATAATCTTCATTGATTCTACCTTTGATAGTCGCAGAAGCTATAAAAAACAGGTAAACTGTCGGAAAAAATTTGATGTATTATTTTTTAGAACTCATTACAACCTTACAGTTTTTATTGATTTTTGTATTTATGTGAAAATAGGTCGCAGATTCAATTTCAAGTATCATCAAATGTATCCATGTTGAATGATTTTTCAGTCATACAATTGCACAAACATTTTAATTTTAATTATTCATCTCTATGTATTCATTATCCTTGTTATGGTTAGCATAGTTGGCGTTATTGACAGTAGATCATGGTTGCATTTGGGTCTAACTGCAGAGCTGCAGCTCTAAAAACCTAAAAGCAGTGTTAGGCTTGATACACACCATAGAAACACTCCCTATTTAAACATTTAACAGGCAGGCAGCATCATGTACAGTTTATTCAGACTGCCTCCTCTTCTTTAGTCCATCTTACCTCTGACTCCCGGTTTGCCAGTTACAACCCCCATCCACACCAGGCTTTCTGTTGTTTCACAGATTTCTTTTATATCTTTGATATGTCATGGCCTTCCATTTCCACGGTCTTCACAGGATAGCAGTCAAATCAGCCTCACCGTGTATAACTTCAGCATTAGACTATAGTCACATCCTCTGTGTACCGTTTTATGATACATAAATGGAAAAGTTTGATTTGTTGCATCATTGTGGTAATTTGAGGTTTTCACTGCCAGTCTACAAGTAAATCAGGCCTTCAATGCCAGTAATTAAATGCCACATGGACTCACAAGTTTACTGGACAGTCTTGGTAAACTGTCATCTGTTGAGGTCACTTATTTGGGAAGCATGTTATCAAAACATTTAATTCCACTTCCTGTGGTCTCAGCTAAACATGATGGTCTGTCTCTTTGCCAGTAATTTGATATATGAAGGAGGCATTTCTTATCATCAGGAGGCCAAATTTAACCTCCATTTGTCTTGTTAATCTTGGCATGGCCAACATTCATCCTCCCTTTCCCATAAAACAGCTTTTTTTGGGGTTTTGTGTGAGTTGTCAGGTCTAACATACTGTACCGCAGCATTCTTCGAAGTGGACGGAGTCCTGCTTTGTCAGTGTTGCCAGGTTTGAATGGGCATTGTTCTCACATGCCCAAGCAAAGCAAACAAAAGCAGTGAATATTTCAAAATGCATATAAACATGAATGTGCCCAAGACTAGTCTAGACCTGATGCTGGTGAAAGCTAAGCATCCTCCCACACATCCAGCACTTTCCACCAATTAAAAGAGTCAGACAAGCAGTAAGACCTATCAACATTGGGTAATTGTCCCAGAGTTGAGGGTTGTGACATGGCCCGTCATTGTGTAACCAAGGAGAGAAATTCTGTGATTAATGCACAACACTATATGGAGCTGTGTGTGTAACAAAGGAAAGTAACAATGAGACTAAAAATAAAAGAAAATAAAGAAAATAGCAGATCAAAGATTCCCCCCCTAAAAAAAGCCTCATCATCATCAGCATAGATCATATAAAATCATCACAGGCACTTTACAAAACACAGAGTTTCTTCAGCCATACGTTGCCTGAAGTGTGCCTGCCTGCTGGCTCACCCATCAGTGCAGGGACCTTATCTTGTTTTTGCAGTAGTACACCATGTGTTGTTTTGCGAGTTGACAGACTTGCTGTAGTGAAGAAACGTTTTCTGACAGTCACACTGAGCAGTCATCATCAGCATGTGTTGTTTCAAGTTACAGCAGATATCAAACGTCTTAATATTCTTATCTTAAAAAGTTTCTGATACAAACAATATCGGAGTATTTGTCAATTATGTGTCCATAAGTTAGTTTTTCAGTATGGAAAAGGCTGCATGCGTTACCGTGATTGTCGTGTCTCACAGATCTCTCAGCACAGTTTGCTGCAAGTGCTGACTTCCAGTGTGTGAAGCCACAGACTGGAGGGAGAGGGAGATAGGGAGTGGGAAGTGAGAGAAAGATAGAGAAGGGAGAGAAAACCGACACGTTTTAGCTTCTTACTAATGTTCATAGCACAGGGAATTATGGATAATAAGGAGTTTGATTTCACAAGAACTGTTTTGTAAATTCTAATGAAAGGAAAACTAATCTTGAATATATACAGCAAACGTTTTTGAATTTGTCATAAATAAGTTAAGCAAAGAGACACATTAAGTGTGGTAGTTTGGACCAGATTTGGCTTTGGATTGTGGCCGTCCAGATTGGCCAAAAATGACTAAAATACTAACAAACTATTCCAATATAAATTTTTTTTGAATGCCCACATAATTTGCCAGCCATAGACCTCTCCCTGTATCTATACATGTTCATCTTTATATTTAAATGTCTGTTGTTGTTTTATATTTAGAACACTTATTTACAGCCGTATGTTGGGCATTAGGAAATATTATCAAATTAAAAACAATAACATAAAAACATTAGCTAGAATCTAGCAACAATAACTTGCTTAGTATTACTTCAATTTTACAATTTTCGCCAATAAGGAAGTCTGTTTATTTGCTTCAATTAGTTAACGGAAACAAGCAGATTACATTTAATTTATTGCAAAGCGTGTTTAGGATTCCTGTGACAGCTGGACGGGAACAAACGTTACATGGAGGAGGTCAGTCGGGGTCACGAGACGTAACTGGACCCTCGGCACAAGTATGCAAGGGGATAGAAAAGCTTCTCTTTTCAGCCCGGCACATACACACTTGATATTTCTGAGGAATGTGGTTGGTTAGACTGGAAATAACTCCAGCTCTACTGTGTTTGTGGACAAACACACACACATACACACACGTACGTACACAAACGGCAAAGTGTTTAAGGTTTGTGGAGCCTCGCCACAGGCCCGGGCCTGGCATGTTTGGAGTGGTCGCTGCCTGTCAGCCGTGCGTTCTTCATGCTGGGCTCAGCAAACACACTTGAAGAGAGGGGTGGACAGGGCCGGGCCGCTGCGACCGCGGAGCCAGTCCTGCCTCAGCCCCGTACCGTCAACAGGAGATCTGTACGGCTTCCTCATAACAACAGTCGCCATGGCAACCCCTCTCTGTTGGCTCTGTTTTGAACACAAACTCTCGCTGTCTGTTATTCCCCCTGTCTCTCCATCTGTATATCTTGAATAAATGGCCAGACCTCCCTGCTGCAACACAGTGTAAGTGCTGCTACAGGCACTCATCTTAAACAACTTAACATCTGCCTGTTTCCCATCATATAGTTTTTTTCTCAGCAGGAACAGCGTGGCAGTAAATGTCTATACTGTACCGAGTGGAAATCGGTCTTTTTTAAAATTTTGATTGCTTTTTTTTAATGATCCTCTGGATTGTTATCAAAGCCTACAGACAGCCATTTGTTTGGGTTAACTGAACCGACCCTTCTCAGATTACTGCTCATAGTGTTTTGGAGACAATTACCAGTGTCACAGTAACCTGAATTTAAAAAGGAGTTCACCTCAGCGGACCTCTCACATTGTCTCTGAACAGTACTGAAGTTGCACGCAGAATAAACAGTAGTTTGTTTTTCTTTCTCGCCCAGTTACTGCATATTTAGCCAATACTCAGTGAAAACATTAGACAACATATTAAGTAAACTGTATTGCAGTTTGAATAGCTGAATAATGAAAAGAAATCATCTCCTTTCTCTTGGTAGCAATCTAATTAAAATGTTTCAGCCACTCATTCATATTTATGAAACCAGTTTCTGTTTTTATCCTTCCAAACAAAGGCTTTCTTAGTTCCCAGTAAAAAGGACAGTAGAAAAAAAACATATCTTTTTTATATCTTTTTCAAATCTCCCTTTCTACTTGCAGACTGACGTAATGCCCACTTGAAACATTAAGGGGTAAAATACCAAACCTTAATAGCACACAGAGATCTTTTCTTATTTAGAAATCATATTAAACATAGTGCAGTGTACCATATTCATGAAGTAAAGGGTCAAATCAAATGCTCTAGTATGCACCATTGAAGTTGACACATATTGAGAATGCATTGACATGTCTGGTGTGACAGATTATATCAAAGTAATTTCATGCAAAATGCTCTATAAAAGCAAAAGTTTGTTTGTGAAGTTTCTGAATAAACTTGTACTTTACCTGACAAAAATGTCTGAACATTTGAAAGGTCAGAACTGCTTGTTTTTGCTGTGTTAACAATAGAAATGTCAGTTAGATTTGGTTAAGTCAGAGCTCTGGAATATTAAATCATCCATCTTTAGCCTGTCTCACTCTCAGGTGTGCATAAACTACAGATTATGAATTCTCTCACATGGTTCACAATCCTATAGTGTTGGTATGTGTGTGACGCAACTGCAAGCCCTCTGTAGACACTCTTAATGTCAACATGTGTGTGTTTGTGTGTACAGTGCACACGGGTAGTGATGTTTTCTCAGATGAAATATTAACCATCTCGTTGCAGCCCACGTGCCTTTCTGTTGTCCAACAGCCAATTGAATTCGAGCTTCACTGCACGCAAGGGTCTCAGAAAGTCTTGCAGTATTTTCTGTCAGTGCAGCGAGAGTTAATCTGCTACTAGGCTGCTTAATACGCACAAAGGGAAAACACACAGTAACCTGCTTCCTCAGTATGCTGCACCAGAGCAACGGTTTAATCTCTGTGCAGGAAACTGAGTGCAGTTTTTACCTCTGGTGCAGTTTTCTCTGCTTTGACAGCACGCAGGTCACGTGCTTTAAAACGCCTGTGATTTGTAATAAGAGCAAAACATATCTCTTAATATTATCTTGAGTAGAAGATACAGGGTTACTTTGCATGTATGTGGATCTTCATTTATTACATACAGACCACTCTGGAGTCTGTTGAAACTTGTATCAGTGACAAAGTGTCTGATAAGCAGTCGGATCTAAACTCTGACAGCCCGACAGAGAAGACAGCTGCTGTGTCTTTGGACCAGATCTTCTTCCCGAGGGTTGGGTCGATACAGTCTGCGTCCCTGTCCAAGGTCCCCTGCAAAGATAGACGCTCACATGCCGACACTTGGAGGTCTGCTGTGCTATTTCATGAGTGGAGGAGTGTGAGGTGGGCAGTCGGGAGACACAAAGATGGTGTTGAAGTTGGTTTTGTCGTCATCCTCCCTTGCCCATCTTTCTTGTTTTAGTCTACTGTTAAACAGTGGAACGTGTAATCTCTTAGGTGACCGCAGGTGTATATTCATACACGCTCATATGCGTGCAAGTTTATTGATGAGTGAGTCAGATGTAAAGGTCCCAGTGGACAACCTGGAAGGTCATGTGTCAGCCTTTTCCTGGCCAGTAAGCAAGCAGGCAGGAGTCCTCATCTATAGTTTTCTACCTGAGCAGCAGCCACACAGACCCTTCACTGATCACGAGGTTTAAGAAACCCAACCAGCAGCTTCCACCGCTGCTCGCCAAGAACAGGAAGGATCACAGAGGTCACTCCAGCATTCCAGGGTGTCCCTTTACCGCAGGAAACAACTTCAGAGACATGAGCCAGCGTTTCCTGTCAGAGTGCACAGTGGACACACTCACCTTTCATAACGGCGTGCCACTCTGAGAACCTCTACCTCGGGCCCGGCCCAGCTCGGCCCGGCCCCACACTGTATATTCGCAGGACGAACCTGCAAGCCGCAGCACTTTTAGGGGGCGAAGTGGTCTGATTACACCCCCCAAGGGAGGCATAGCGCTCCTGTCACGCTGTTGTTTTTCTGAAGGCTGCTTGCGAGCTAAGGCTGCGTGTCACAATCCGAGCATCCTGGGTGATGGGCGGCCAAGGGGAGATTAGATACTAAGGGTCAGCCTGAGGTCTGCTTGCCGGTAAGGGGAATGCTGTTTTCCAGCCTTTTCTCCTTTTCAGCATGTTAACATTTTTTGTCTAGTACTCATGTGTGACTGCAGCAGCTGTTGCCCACAGTTGATTCATGTAGACTATGACTCCCACTTCCAGAAAACGTCCCCCTCTTAAGCAAACAACCTCACATTTAATCTGAATCTGTAGGAAATGTTATCCTGACATTGTTATTGAAGCAAAATCACAGTTCATTATGGCTCATAGGTAGGGAAAAAAGGTCCTTTTAGGGAGAAATAGCAGGTCAACAGTAGATGTCACATTGAAGTAGTTGGGAACTGGGAACCTGAAGATTAACATGAGAGGAAGCTTATTGAGTTTTGGTGAGACACTTGTTCAAATTTGAGTGTAAAAGTGCTTCAGCATGATGTACTTGTATGAAGCCATTCCCATGCTTGGTTATTTCTCATTGGGGGTTTTTCAGCAATTGTTTGGTTGATATCCACTAATTTTTAAATGCTACTGTGAGGACTACCATCATCACCTGTGAAAAATGAATGGCTCATTGAATCCACTAGAGTCTCAGTTTACCAGTCATGCCCAATTCATGCAATTCCAAGACTGTTTTGGGAGCCCAGTATGCAGGAATATGTAAAAACAGCATTTTAATTAACACAAAAATAAACTGGATCAGAAAAACTGCATGTTTTCCCCCTAGCTGCATGGAATTAGTATAAAGTGGGCATGTCTGTAAAGGGGAGACCCATCAGTACTCAGAGAACCCTTTTTCATTCAGATGTCTTGGGGTCAGAGGTGAAGGGACCCCTTTTAAAATGGCCATGCCGTTTTTTTTTCCTTGCCAACATTTAGCTAGATTTTGGAGTGCCATTCTGCCACCTTCCCAACTAGATATCATGGCTTGTTTGGTACTAATGGATAACTTAGGTCTCCTCGTTTCATATGATATCAGTACGTTCACTTCTCCTACAGCCTCGTAAAGACTGTCGGCCGTGTTGAATTATTGTATTTAATTTGAAAACAAGCTCAGATTATCGTGCCAGTTGTTTGACTAAAATCCTTATCCTGGGAGTTGCCAGGCTGTTTTCTTCCATTGTTATGACCTGGTGATTTGGGGTTATTTTGTCATGTAGGTGCCTGCCCTGTTAGCCTCTCAGCCAAGGCTCTTATTTATAGAAGACAAGCCTCCTGGCTAAACGCGGCTCCACCTTTGCTTCCCTCTGGAATACAGAACGTTGTTGTTTTTCCTGGTCACAATTGGACGGGGACATAGAAGAGGAAGCAGGCCATGAAGCAGTGTGTGAGAAGCTGTGTGAGGATGATGATGAAAGTTTATTTCTGAACAGCCAAACATGTTGTTCACATGGCCTGTTAGCTGTAAGCTGGTAGGTTGAGAGTTGTTTTTGGCACTCGGGTGTATTGTGTGTGCTCGGGGTGCGCCACTAAAGGAACTCTTGGCAGCAGAACAATAACAGCGCTGGCACAAAGGAGGGTCGGAGCAGGTTAGAGCACGGGGGATATATTAAGGCCAAGCAGAGTCGGTGTGTGTCCACATGTGTTCTTGCTTGTATGTGTGTGTGTGCGTGTCCAGAAAGCAAAGTTCTCACTCTTGCTAAATACATCTAATGTGCTGGAACAGATTGGGCACCATCTTAAAGTTGGAACAGGAAGTGGACGTAAACACAGTACTATAATGTCATCATCAGGAGCCTCTGGGGAGCCAAAGAGTACATGGGATTCCCCTACATTCCCCTTCAGTTAAACCAAACAGCTTGCTTCCTTTTAAGTGATATCCGCTTTAAACACTGCTTTTGTGCGGTGCCCCATGATGAAGTAAACCAAGTTTGTTGGTCTATGATCGGGATTTTTGTTCCATTATAGCAGCTTTGGAGTTTGATCAACCAAATTTTTGTCATTCTGTTGTTATAAAAGAGCAAAAACCTCTTCTTAGCCTCACCATTTTACAGAGAAAGTTAACCATTTTACTCAAAGAAATACATCAGAGACGATGGAAAGATACTGTGGATAAAGAAACTTTCTCCACTGATGATATTATCAATGAAACAGTTTGTGGTGCAGCTGCAAGACTAGTTGCATTCGCTCTCTTATCTTGCAAGTTCACTATAGCCAACATCTGAAAGCAGCACATTCACCACATTATGTTCATTTATGATTCATATGCTTAGTTAGCTTCCAAATCATTTTCTGAAACTTTGTACAGTAGAATTAATTTTAAGGAATTTAAAAAAAAAATACACCAAACAGTTAGTTTAGTTATGTTGTTTTATTTGGAATAAAATGTTGGGAAATAATTGGGGAAATTTGCGTGAATTTGTCCGCAGCCCTGGTTGATATTTCCAGATTTCAGATTTCAAAGATATTCAATCTACAGTGAAAGACTAGAAAAAGGTGGTAAAATCTAACATTTGACTGATAAAAGACTTAAACAATGACTAGAATATCAACACTGTTACTAGTGTAATTTAATCGGCAGCAATTGACCAACACCATTTCTAAATCCCACCACGCAACATTATATATTGTGTAAAAAGATGAATTAATGAAGGCACATATCAGACAGCGTTACCAATATGTCTTTGATAAGCCAATGTATGTCAACCAATATATTTGTTGGGCTTTAATGATTTTTTTTTGTGTCTTACATTTGTCTTTCTTTCTGTGTTGGACATGCTTTAATCAGTGTCTTTCCCTCCTCCTCCTCCTCAGATGTGCACCCCAGCCAACACACCAGCGACGCCCCCCAACTTCCCCGACGCGCTGACCATGTTCTCCAGGCTGAAGGCGTCTGAGAGCTTCAACAGCGGCAGCGGCGGCAGCCCCATGGCCGCCTCCATGGCCACCTCACCCCCACCCCCTCAGGTCGGCGGCTGGGGGGTCTCACCAAACATACCTAATGTGCCGCAACCTCCACAGGGACTCTGGACTCAGGGGCAGCCCCCTACGCAGCCCTGCCCCGCCTGGCCCACGGGCGTGAACCCTCACGCAGGCGCTGAGCAGAAGGCTAGTGTAGCGATGGAGGCTGAGAGATGAAGGGCAGCACGGGACTGAAAAGCCCCCCC
>CAFUXE010001250.1:13515-31534 GCA_903364295.1 Serranus cabrilla
AAAAAAAAAAAAAAAAATTATACATTTTTTGATTTCACATGGGCAATCAATCACATGTTCTCATCATATATTTGAGTTAGAACAAAAAAAAAGAAGAAAAAAAAAGAAAAAAATATATATATATTTGAGTTAGGTTGCTATAAATATCAGTAGAAAATTCCATACAAAACCTTTTTGACATCAAAGCCCATTCAAGTCTCATTTTGTGTATGGACAGAGTCCAAGATGTCACTGTGTATCAGTTCACTGCCTTTATGATGCTTATTTCACATTGCTACATTACATTTTGGCTAATGTTAGCAAACTTTAGCCTCATATTTTTGTGTAAATGACATTATTGAGTCAGTGCTAAGACTGTGACCCTTTTCTACCTGCGCTTACATTACATGACATTTTAGTTATATAGGCTTACTTTAAATCACAAGGCTGGTGGTATTCTACATATTTTCCTTCCTTCCTACAATGTACAAACTTGCACCAATCGGTAGTCAATATATGCTATCCACTAAGAAGCACTGTGTGTTTATCAAAGCCTGATATATCACCTTCCTCGGTGCCTTAAAGCTCCACCATAGAAACATTAATAAAACGCATTAATGAGCTACTCTGCTGCACTGAGGGACACGCTCCTTCATTACCATGAACACACACTGTAGTTTATTTAGACATACTGGTGAAGCTGAAAACAGCCTCCACAAACACTGCGTATATGCAGCCAAGATTCCTATTATTACATCTATTCTTACACATGAACAAACAGCTGAAACAACACCGTCATCCTATATCTGTAATGATATAAGTGCTAATTTAACCTCTAGTGCTCAAACAAATCAGCAGTATACGTGGATATGCTTTATATTGTGAAATATCTCGTACAGCCCAATGTAGTGTACAATTGGTATGAGATTTTTATGATGAAATTAGCTAGGAAAGAACTTTATTCTCTTTATTGTTGTTTAGATCTTATCATGCATTAGGCATAAGACAAAGGTAGAAATCATAATTTTGTTGTAGTCTCTTAAAATCATACAATGCAACACCTTTCTGACATTAGTATAGAAGATCTAAATGATTAATTTGACTTTTTTTAAGTCTAGTTTTGCAAGATCACCTTGTTGCAAGTTCTCAAATAAGGAGAGGTTCCAATATTGTTTTAGAAACCAAAAAAATTGTCTGGTTTCTGGAGGGTCCTCTCCATGTTGAAGTCCTAGTTTGACCCCCATTGCAACATTTGCTAAGAACTACAAATAAATAAGGAGAAGTAAGAAAGATGTCCTGACAATCAGAAAAGTACAGAACAATATCATCTGTATAATATAAAATCCTGTGTTTGTTGAACCCGTTTGCCTCTGAATGAAACAGCGACGGATCATTTTGTTTGGTGCTGTTTGGTTACTGCAGCTTTGTGATATGACATAATGTCATTAAGGACAGCCGTCGTCTGGAATCATTCATTTTTTCCTCCCTCTGTCCCAAAACAATTAAATACACAACACCAGGATCCAAATTAAATGTAATCCTTGGTCGTCCTTGCAAACAGGAGCTTACACAACATCAGGATGACAGTTTTGGATCCAATTTATGGTTCCAGAACAGAAGGTTGATTTAATTACATTACTCAACATGCATTCAGTCTGACTTTGAGCAAAATAAACAATTCGTACCACTGAGCTTTCATAATCTGATTGTGATTATCCAACTGAAAACAACAGCTACATGACTAAAAGGTTATGTCTGATATCTGATAAAGGACAACTGCTGACTCTTGCAGGATCTGATGTGGTGTGTCCCATCAAAAAGACAAGCGTTACCACAATAGTCACTGTTGCACTCATGTGTCCATTCTCATGCTGTTAATGGAGAATGTTCCTGCCTCATTAGCTGCTTTGTCTGAGGAGAGCTTCTTCCCATGTGTTCAAGCAGTATGAGCTCATTTGTTAAATTCCTCGGCTACAAACAAATTCACTGGTTACATTTGCCAACCAGTAAGTTAATCCACTGGAGTCGCATTAATTATGACATTATATCTCTCCTTCTTCCATAATCTCATTACTTTGAGCTTGTGTTAGTCTTTGCTTTCAAACCTGATTGAATATTAAGTTAGAGAGACAGAATAATCCAAGTAATCCTCAATTCTTACGCCCAAAACTGAATCTATTTTTAATGACTTATTTCCTCTATCTGCAGCAGTTTTCACTTCTTTCCGCAGCCAGATTACAGACACTACATGATCTGTAATCCCTGTTCCCCACAAATTTACTGTGTATGTCATTTAACACATTCGAGCCACTTACCATGTCTACCTCTGATATACTATCCAAGCTCTCCACCTGGACATCCACTCCAACAGGGACAGCTGGACCTGCAGATAAATATCAGACAGGTCAGAGTTTGCTGCATATAAAGAACATGCTAGGCCCATTGATGAGCTCATCTGTGTTACATCATGGCAAAGGTCCCAAAGTACAGGACAGTATGACCTACACAAAAACATTTATTAAGGAAGGGGTAAGGTTAGGTTTTTTAAAAAAGGGAATATTTAAGTGTTGGATTGGGACTGGGTGCAAACTCTCCCATGAAAGTCCTTAGTGCTCATCACATATACACTAACGTGAGCTCCACGCCGCTACACTCTGCACACTGCTTACTTTTAGTTTTGTTACATTAAGGGCTCACTATTTGCTGCATTGGTACTGAATCTTGAGACAAGACTAAAAAGACTTATTTTTATCCTGATCATAATAATGACCGCAAGAAAATGAACAGCTACAAGTTCGCCCAGGATAGTGGAAATTGATGCAAAGACATGCCTGCACGAGCATTATCACTTATCCTCAGATTTTATGACTCCACTTCATGAATGTAGTAAGTCAAGAGAAAATAACAGAAAGCATAAGTCAGTTCTTAGATCAGTCAGAGTCTGGGCTGTCACATAAACACGCACAAATGCACGCACACTCATACGCAAATGCACACACACAGAACATTAGCTGCAGCTTGCTATGAGTTTGTTGATTGGCTTATTTGAGGTAAATAAACATGGACTGCAGAAAAAGAAAATAAACTGTCTTTGCATCCTGATTTAACACATTTACAATTAATATAGTGAACTTGTTAGCAAACAGTAGCTTATTTAAACATCTAGCCGTTACATAGCAACAGTATCACTCATTTGGAGTTGTGTTTGTGTTCACCTGATGCATGTAAATCCAATATTCTGAGATAAATATATATCTCTTTAGCTGCTAAATGCTCCCTCAGGCCCACTAGTTGAACTCTAACTGTGTCTGTCTGCTGTTTGGTCCTGAGCAGGTAAATAGCAGACAATATGCCTTTCATAAGTCATAATTGACATTGTTTGCATGTTTTCATACGGGTATTTGTCTGTTGTGAAGAAAATTAACCAACAGATATTATATTTGCAAAGATTTAATTTGATTCTAATAATATGAAGTTCAATCACGTCAACTCATCCTGTCACACACACTCCTCAAACAACAATATGGGGTGTCCTTCTAAAGTTCCAGTCATTTCACATAAACACTAGCATCAAACTGAATTTAGTATTCTATATTCATTGATATGTGTTGTTTAACTGACTGAGGGACTTATTTTTTTCCAGTTTTCAGTTTGGGATTTACAGTGATGGGAGAGTATCCTAGTAGCCCATAGCAATCAAATTCACACACCCTTCTGCCACTTGTGTATTAAAGGCACATTGACTGCTGTAGTATTGTTAATCTGAGCAGAAGTATGGTTGCCAGCTTTACGTAACTGGTGGCAGAGCAAAGCTGCTACCTGGAAGGGGGGATATCAACTCGTGCCCAGTTCCAGCTGTCAGCAGTGTCCTCCCTACTCTTACTCACACCATATGCCATGTATCACGTGCCAAATTCAGCAAAGCCTGAGCTCCTGTTGACATGTTGCCTCAGTGGACGTAACACCAGACACCTGCTGAGAAAAAAGGCTGAACCAGCCAGTGCTCATGGAGCGGGAATAGGTCTGATTTTGCTCCATCTCAGCTCTCTCTGCAGCTGGGTTACAGAAGGCGACAGCCAGAACTCATTCTGAGCTGAACTGCACTGTGAGTACTCAGGAGTGGTAAAAAGGTCTGTCCACAGGAGGGATGGAGCGGCCTATGTTCCCTACAGTAAATTACAGGGTACAGCCGCCTGTTTTCTGGGCTTCAGTGCTCAAAAAGTGGCTACAGATCGAGGGTGAAAAAGTGAGCTTTGTATGTGGTTGGACGGGACCTGCGTGTGGTTTTGCCAGAAGATTTCCGTTTGCTATTTTGAGCTGACAGCATCAGCAAATTATTCCACGTCACTGATTATCAGATGAGACCCATGAATGCGTCACGGCGATGCTCCACATCATAATTCCTGTTGGCCCTTGTAGCCCTCAGTAGCACTTCTGTGTGGCCTGTTTTCAAATGGGACATGAAGCAAGAGTACGGCAGCCAGTGTTTTTTCCCCCTGACCTTATGGTCCCGAAAACATGAACACCACAACACTGAATATCAACGTTATATGCAAACGAACATTAGATAAAGTTAAAATGCAAAACAGCCTATTCATGGGCACAGGCAGCGAGTAAAACAGGCATATTGGCTGTTTCATGGTTCTGCTTTCCTGAGAGCCCGACTAAACTCCACCGGCTTCATTTAATACCATGTTTTACTCTTTAAAAATGGAATTATCCTCAAAGCATAGAAGCAAAAACAAAAGCACATAATCCATACGCATTCACGGCGTGACATAAAAGCAAAACATTTTATTAGCAACATGTGGGGATTTATACAGCTACTGAATTTTTTATCAGGCTAATTATTTGAGTCACTGTATATAGACTTTCATCTCTCCCTGTGGATGAAATTTCATAATGCCTCTAATTAAGAAAGTTGCACGAGTAGGCTACATAATGATCATTGATCTAAGAAATACAGGATGTCAGTGTTGAGGTGGGACTTTTTATTTTGATGTGTAGCAGAAGATGTTTGGGCATATTAAAGTCTGAAGCCTAAAATTAGGCAATTGGGGAATATTTTACTTGTGGAGGCAGTTTCCTGGGGTTTTATCCTGGTTTTACGGCTCTGTGCTAATCTAATGAAACTTGCTTCTGAACAAGCAAAAAAACACAAACATAGAAATATAGAACTAAAGACCCAGTTCCCCCAAGAAGGACTTTGTCCATTAGATATCTGCCCATAATAAATAATAAATTGCCCTAAACAGAGCCCATATGCTGGAAGTTTGCAATGCGTAAAATTAATTTGTAATAACTTGATCAACAATTTATATAGAATATCTCATATAAGGGCTATCTGCAAGACCAGGGGTGTCAAACTGATCCAGTAAAGGGCCGAGTGGCTGCAGGTTTTTGTTCCAACCAAGCAGGAGCACAGGTGATACTGATAATTAATCAACTGAGTGAAGACAGTTCAGCTGATTGAATGATTTGATTCAGGTGTGTTTCTGCTTGGTTGGAACAAAAACCTGCAGCCACTCGGCCCTTTACTGGATCAGTTTGACACCCCTGTGCTAGACAGGTTCACAGGTTAATCATCACTTTAGGGTCCTTATCACTCTAATGAGCAAAGCATTAGAATGAAAAGGCAACAAACAAAGTTTTTCTTTTAACACACAACCCTGATTCCTAAAAAAGTGTTTTTACCGGTTCAAAAACAGAGTAAAAACAGTGCAGTGTTCTCATAAACTTTATTGTTATATATATATATATAATTACCTCCTTTTTCCTTTATTACAAAATGACCTAGGCTAGCTCTAAATTCAGCCGGATACATAAACTTGTCCATCATCTTCCTCACAACACAACTCATCCCTAAACATATGTTCATCTCCAATGATCTAATTAAATAATTAAATGAATAACTCATCAAAAGACTTTCCAGAAAGTCAATTACCTCCGATTACAGCTGCACTTTGAAAAGAGCCTCCTCTGTTCATTCAGTCTGGGAAGCTTTCACAGACTGAATTGTCCTCATGTCATTTCTACATGTATCTAGAATAGAGGGAAAAAAAACACCCTATCCATTCTACCTAATGATGCTGGACTGCTCCTCTTTTCATGGATTAGCAACTGTAAATCCACTGTTGGTTTACCCTGGCTAGATGAGACGGCATTAGACACTACACTTGCAACGGCTAGAAAGAAATCCGAGTGAAAGGATGCATGGGTGGAGGGTTTTTCGGAATACTGTGGGTGAAATGAAGGGAAAACATGCTGTCTCTTTAATGCAAATGTGACTAATGCATGACAGGTCTATCCACCCCATCAGATGTTTTTAAAACCCGAGGCAGACATGAAGGAGGAGCTCCATAAATAGATGTACCCAGGAAATCACAACTTCATGTGATGACAAATATTCCACCAAAACAAATGCTTTTTCCCCCTTCAGCCTTCCTGTATTTGTTTGATTTGTCAGGCCGCTGTAGGGGACCGCCCAAAAGAAGCTCTAATTAGGATAACAGAAACGTTATCAACATTCACAGCTCCACCTGCACACTATTGATAATGCATACCTTATTGCTTTGAGGCATACTGTAGAAGCATGAGAATCTTACCCAAACAATTAACATTTCTTCTATTCGCCATTTGTTCTTTTGGATATAGCATCACAACAAATAAGTTTATTTGGACACTAAAATACTCCATAGTCAGGATTTGTCTGATTGTGACTTTGGGAATTTTCTTCCATCCCTACACTGACATCCCCATTGGCACGTAACAGCGTCATTCTCGATAACGTTCCCGGAAGCGTCCGTGTAAGAGGCTTTCATTAGTAACACTGCAGTCGCTCCTTTTGAAGCCAGGAGGAACCACAGCAGCTGCTGCACACACACTTTTTTCTCAGCCAAATGAACGCATCGCAGTCTCAGAGGCAGCAGCGGGGTGCTTACACAAGTCAGCTTTTGATGATGTTTGAATAAGATGATCACATTTTTCTTTTTCTTCTGCCGCAGAAGCTGCCTGAGCCGACAAACAAAAGCTGACAGACGCAAGACAAAAAGTGGTCCTCAGTGGGATCCATGCTCCCATCTGTGGCTGCAACTATAGTCCCAGAGGAGCATGAAATTCACTGTGGGATATTTCATTTAGCTTCCCACCTCCTCCTGTGTTTAAACAGGACCCGTTTATGCTAAATACCAGAGAATGGGACTCTTTAGTTCAACAAATAAGCTTCTTATTTTTAATTGCCTCCCTAAATCCCAGCAGCAGTGCTATTGTCATGGCATTCAAGGTGTAAAGCAAGGACACACACAAAGCCCCTACTGACTTTTGTTTCGGGCCAACACATGACTGATCAGTGTCAGAGCTGTTCCCCCAAAACAATCAGAGGTGACAAATAATGGCCTCAGAGGGAATCTTTCCAGGTTTTTCTACAGGATGACTGCTCAACTGTGTGTCACAATGTATTTACAGAACTTGCTGAGGGTTTTTCTTTAGCTTGGGGCTGTGAGCTGCTCACTACAACTCACCTATTTCTGTACTCTTTGGGTCTGGCAGTTGAATGACAAGGAAGTGGGAAAACATAAACCTGCGTCTGCTTTCCCAGTCAGCTTGGAATCAATATTCACTTCACACTCAGGTTCAACCAAAGGTGAACCTAATCTAATGGTGTTGGTGTGAGGACATCGCTCGGAAAAGAACACTTCTTTAAAGATACAAGAACAAATTCTTCCATTCTCATTGATATAGTCAGTCTTCGAGAGGCTGGTCACTTCGAATCCTGCTTGCCATCCACGCTAGACTCCCTACAGTTCGCCTACCGCAAGAATAGGAGTACAGATGATGCCATCTCCGCCCTTTTTCACAATAACAACACTTATGTGAGAATTCAACATCATCATCCCCTCCAAACTGATCACTAAACTAAGGGATCTGGGCATCAGTACCTCCCTCAGTAACTGGATACTGGACTTTCTAACCAACAGACCCCAATCTGTCAGGTTAGAGAACCACACCTCCTTGATCCTCACATTCAATTCAAGTCAATTCAATTCAATTTTATTCATATAGTGCCATTTCACAACAAACGTTATCTCAAGGCACTTTTCATGCAGAGCAGGTCTAGACCTTACTCTTTAAAATAGGTATTTACAGAGAAGAAACCCAACAGATCCACCATGAGCAACGGGGGCAACATTGAACACTGGTGTCCCACAGGGCTGTGTGCTGAGCCCCCTCCTCTACTCCCTCTTCACCTACGACTGCACACCTGTACATGGTTCGAATTCCATTGTGAAGTTTGCTGAGGATACCACGGTGATTGGCCTCATCAGCAACAACAATGAGTCGGCCTACAAGGAAGAGATCCAGCCCCTGGCTGAGTGGTGTGCCAACAATAACCTGGCCCTCAACATCAAGAAGACCAAGGAGCTCATTGTGGACTGCAGGAGAACCAAACTTGGCACAGACACCCCTATCCGTATCGACGGGACGGAGGTTGAGCGTGTCACCAGCTTTAAGTTCCTCGGTGTTCACATCTCCGAGGACCTCTCTTGGACCCTCAACACCTTAACACTGGTCAAGAAGGCTCATCTGTCTCCTCAGATCCTGGTGAACTTCTACCGCTGCACCATTGAGAGAATCCTCACCAACTGTATCTCGGTGTGGTATGGCAGTTGCTCTGTTGCAGACCGTAAATCTGTCCAGAGGGTGGTGAAAACTGCCCAGCGCATCATCACTTTTTCCTCACTCCCGACCATTGAGGCTGTCCAGCAACAAAGATGTCTGCGAAGGGCACGCAGCATCATCAAGGACAACTCCCACCCCAGCCACAGATGGTTCGCCCTCCTCCCCTCTGGGAGGTGCTCGCTCCCAGACCAGTAGGTTCAGGAACAGTTTCTTCTCTGTCACCCTGCTGAACTCTACAACACGGTGATGGTTCCTGGGTACCTCCCCACTCACCCTCCTCCAGTGACTTTTTCTGCTTTCTTGCACTTCTGGATAGATACTAAACTTTATTTCCTTGTCTTAGTACTTGTACTCTGTGCAATGACAATTAAGTTGAATCTGAATCTGAATCTATAGTCACTGACTATAAGCAATGACATGTCTCCCAGAGCTGACAGAGCTTACCTGCGAAGGCGGGCCTCATGGTGAAGTCATGTTCGTCTATGCGCAGGAGGTGGCTGGTCTTCACTTTTTTCGTTTTCGTTCCATCCGCAACCTTCTTTGACAGAGGACTGGCAACAGGCAAGCAGACAAAGAGGAGGGATGTCAATAGAGTTTGGTTACTTATCAAATGTTACTCAAACAGGAGGAAATTTGACAAAAGGCATTTGTTGGGGACTATTTTCAGCAGCAAATCAATACACATTTGGTGCTCTCGAGAGCATCTGCGGCAACAGCGCAGTGTATTTGGGACTGACTTGTATAAACTTCAGTATGTGTTCATGGTAATGAAGCAACATGTCACCAGATGCAGCAGCATGGCTCATTGATGTGTTTTAATAGTTTTGGAGAACAAAGGAGCTCTGGCACAGGGGAAGAAGATATGGCAGACGTTAACAGTAGGCTGCATTCATTGTCGTCTACACATGAGATTTGATAATAATAATTTTAAAAACACATAGAATATCAACAGATTGGAGGGGGGCAGAGCAGCTGTGCATTGTTAGAGGGCCATAAGTGACAACTGTGAAGCCTGCTGAGATTTTTTTTTATACATTTTAATTTAAAATACAGCCTTGTGTTGGTTGCTTTGTGTTCCTATGGCATAAAGTTAAGTTTAGTAAACTGAATATGTTGCACTAAATTGGTTGCCAGGTTGAATGAAATGTTCTGTGATTTAAATTGTGATGATGCACTTTCATGTAACAAAGTTAACTTCAAAACCCATTGGTTTTGCAGTACAAAAAAGATTTGACTTGGATTTATGAAAAATATTTGGATTGGAGAGGTGGTGTGTTTGACAGTTTTCTAACTCAATGATAATATAGAAATTATCTTTGGTTTCAGGTTTCATTTGAAAAGACCAATTATCCACATTTCAGACAAAACAATGACATCAGAAAATAATTGGAAGATCAGCCAATTTAAAAAATGTACAGTCTTTTTTTTGTCTTTGTTTGAAAAATGGAATAAAGCACTGCCTTATACTACTTCAGCGAGAGTCAAAGATAAAAAAAAAAATAATCCATGTTTTGATAATGCTATAAAATCGTGCATGTTACATGAGAACAAAGTGCAGCAGCTGCTGAGGGATGTTTGGTCCTTTTTGAAAATGACAGAAGTGTGACAGACAGATAAAAAACATCATCCAAACAGCAGTTTGGCTAAGAGAGAATATCCCCCCTGTTACCCTTAATGAAACCTCATAAAGAACCTGCGTTCAACATTGAGCTATGGGAATTATTTTCTTTGCTGTTGTCAACACGAGTTTTTTTTTGTTTTTTCACCTAACGAAGCAGCCTTCTCCTGCATTTATTCACCGTTTGCGAAATATAAAAGCGCTATAACAATGGTTTAGGCTGTAATAGAACAGAAGCAGGTTTTGGAAATGCGCACAATGCCTGCACATGTTGCCAGTCTGGATATTCTTCGAAATAAGGTGGAGGGGAAAAACGCAAAGCTGCTGTCTCGCCTAAACCCTAACTGTCCTCTACTGTTTGTTGTCAAACGGACACGAGCTCAGTGTCACTTGGTTTACTGCACAGAGTTGTGCGTAAATGTGAGTCACCATGGAGAAAGCTCCGGTGATTTTCTTTGCTCTCCATCTAAAATTGCGATGATTATGACTTATGATGATGAGGACGGTCAGAGTTCACATGTCAGTTTGAATAAAATATTAGAAAACAAAGGTTTTCAGTACTTACGTGCCTGGCTTGTGAGTCTCCGCTGGCGCAGACCACCGCTTTTTTCTACTTTTGTGTTTCCTGCACTCCCCGAGCAGAATCAAACACAGAAGTAAAAACAGAAACCTGGCGTAATACGGCATGTTGAGTTTAAATGTCCCGCAGCGAGTCGATGAGTGACGCCTTCGGTTCGCGTGCCGGACGCTCTGTGCACGGTATCATCTTCCTGTCAGGAGCAGGAGGAGTGTGAGAGTCCAGGGACTGTGGCGAACAAGTGCGCCGGCTGCTTGCAGAGAGAGACGGGATGGTGAAGTCTGATAAGCGCTCTGATTGGTCTTCAGCCTCCAGAGGCGCTTTTCTGGCTCAGGAGCGCGCAGCATCAGCACCACATGAAGCGCGCTGTAAAAGGGGCGCGCCCCCCCGACGAGTCATTTAGAGTCAGAGACACTGCTGTCCTCAGAGGAAAACAAGAAAGAAAAATAAGTAGAGACATGAAGTCATAATGCCTGCTGCGGATTTGCTTATTTTTATTCATCTATTATTTTTTTTTACAAATAGGAGACTATCCAGAAAAAAACTATCCTTTAAAAAAATCACTTGATTTGATAGTCTATTATTGAAAAAATTTAATTATTTTATAAATTCAGTCGTTTCTCAACGATTTGAACACTGAACAGTGACTGCATGGTGACTATATTTTTTTGCAGTGTAGGGCAGGGTAAGGGCATCCTCTTATACTGACGTAAGACTTGGATGTTCACATCTGTCTCGCTCTCGGGGCTTCTCTTCACGCCAGCCGCCTGGAGTCTGGATAGACATCTTCCACAAAAATGTGAAACAGGAAGAGAAACCAGTGGAATTGCAATATCTCATCTGGTCGGACAGCATTTCTACATCCCACTCTGACTCAGTTGACTTAGGATTAATATTTCTATAAAGGTTTAGGAAAAAGAATTGCCAAATCCAATTTTCTCTGAGGAATGAGGAAGGACAAAGTATGCCAGCTGCAGCTGACTGGACCATTCACAGTTAGGAATATGGTGATTTCTGATTGTTTCTTTTTGACCTTTGCCTTACATCATACTGTCCAAAAGGACAGTGATTATGGCGTCAGCTGAGAAACATCCTGTTCCCTCACTCGAAGTGCCTCTGATCTTAAAAGATTAAAAAGTATTATCAGTCAAAACCATGTTTTCTAGACTACTTTTTTACAGTTGGTGAATGCTGAGAATTCAATTATTGAAAAGAGTCAGTAATAAAAAAAGATTTGCTTCTCTTCAAAAAGGTGGAAAAATATTGGTTTGTATGTTTTGGGGCTGGCTTACCGACTATAAGAGACAGAGAACTTTTACTGACTTTACTACCTTATGTTACCCACATTTACTTCCTCAGACATAAAAAATGCAGGAACTGCAAGTAGCCTGCCTTAAGACAATCTTAAAAATGCTGTATTTACCAAGAAAGTGTTTCTTCAGCATATAAGCAAGATTGTACTTTTACATTGTGCATTTAAACATGTGATATGAATATAACTTAAACCACAGCTGTATTTTAAGTTGAGTATTGAGTCAACCAAGACAATTCCAAATCAAGTCTCAAGTCTCCTCAAAGCAAAATGAAGTCCTTGTAGGCAAGTCAAAGTAATGTTTCAAGTCAGTCAAAACAAGTCCAAGTGAAATCATTCGAAGCAGGTCCAAATCAGGTCTCTAATCAGAAAAATACAACGCTGAAGTGTTGTCAATGTGGAGTCTCAATTTTTCTTATTCTTGAGGTCAAGTTCAATTCAGATCTCAGGTCTACAGGAAACACGTCTCAAACTTCCAGTTTAGTCTTCATAAAAGAACATACTGCCTATAAAAGTGATATGCAATACATTTTGCTGTTGAAACCACATTAAGTGTTTTTTCCCATTTTTTCCCATTTCTTTGCCATCTCATTACAGAGGCCTCACAATTGCTATTACAAAGACAGTGTGTTGCAATATAACACCCACCTGTTTCTCTCTTATTCTTTACTCCTGAGCCTTGTGTTGGTCCAAATCCATAACTCTGTTGTAACCATGCAAAATCATGTGTCAGAGAGATGACTATGCTAACTACAACTCATTTAGCTTGTGTCACTCATCTTTTTATGGGAGTTGTTGACAATAATCGAAGATAAAACTTTATTTTAGCCGTGTGCATTGACTCAGTTTTGACCAAATATAGTGTGTTTACGGTGCACAACGTGAGAGATATTCACCTGTGAGTATGGTTTTATTATAAAAGGGGCATTGGCCTAAGATTTTAAACTAGCTTTGTGGATGGCAATGTTGACCTATATTGTTCCCACCACTTTTGGTGGTAAAGAATTTGGTAATGATATTCAGGATGGCCAGAAGATGTTTTCTTTGGGGATCCTATTTTTTTTACCTCCTGCACCACCATCTCACCACCTCAATCAGCCTGTGGTCAAGATTGATTTCCAGATGTCACTTAATGACAAAAATCCTGCTCTTGAGGAAGATAAACCTGTTGATGATACCTGGAACACTGTTAAGAACACTATTCTCGATGCGTGCACCGACAAGATCGGGCCAAAGAGAAACAGACACAAAGACTGGTTAGACGAGAACAACCATAAACGACTTAAACTAATCGTTGATATTGTGCCGCCTTATTCACTTGGAAACGACATCAACTGCTGCGAGCTGAACCACTTATAAATTAAGTTAATATCCAGTACCGAACTTATAGAAATAATTTTCAATCACTGGAGACCTCAAGCCAAAACAAAAGTTTCCTTCAGAACTAACCTGAACTCCAGTATGCAGATGACACTGCTCTGTTCATTTTTGTGGATGGCATGCAGAACTGTTGACACCCTCTCCACAGCATACAGCGGACTGGGCCCTACCCTGAATATCAATGAGATAAAGGTCAAGCATGAACAAGGCTCCTACAAAACACAAACATCTCCTACAAATTCCCTCCCAGCAATTCAGATCAATGGTAAAGAACTCAATGTGGTAAGTAACTTCAAATACTAGGGTAGCTGTCTCGAACAACACCTCTTTGGACAAGGAAATTCAAAATTGCATCAGCACAGCATTCTAGAAATACACAGCTCATTTTCTGTGCTTCACAGTAACTATAGATAGTCAGACATCTTGCTGTTGATGTCTGCCATAATACGTGCATAGGTTGCAATTATTCAAATCTACATACAATAGAAAATGTGAGATGACAAGTGTAGCAAAATGTATTCTATACAAATTAGACCCTGGAGATTACCTGATCCATCATCTTGGATATTTAAAGGTAACAACAATGCATGCTACATATTCACTGTAGGATGTGAAGGTATAAGAAAGACATATAAATATGACACATGATAAACACATTCTTTCAATCAAGCGATTTATTTTCTGTTTATAACCCAGGATACCAGCAGCCTTGGGCCCAGCAGCTGAAGAGGCAGATATAAAGCGATTCTGAGAACATGTATATTCATCGAGAATGTCTGCTGCCATTAAGTAATACCTGGACACATGCAGGTACAAGATGTTGCTCAAATTAAACAAAAACTACAGAGACAGAATTGTTCCCCTCAACAGGTAGACTGCTATGACTACCTCTGAGCTATTTTTGCATTGCCAAGTTGTTGTACATGTCAAAAAGCCCTCAGCTACGATGTGCAAAGAATTTATTTAAATTGCTTCCCAGTTTCTCAAAGTCTCATCAGAGTGATAAACTCCTACTCAAAGTTTATCCAAGACGGTAAATGTTAGACAGTGTTTGGGTCTGTTTATACAAGCAGGGGGGGAAATGACTGTTTGCATACAGCTTTAGAGAATGCCAGCCAAACAAGAGATCAATGCACAAGGATATGGTATGTGAAGACCATGAAACAGCAGGGGAGGTAGGGACAAAGATACAAATGGGATTGCAGTGACCACAGAAAAATGGCTTCCTGATTCATATAAAATAAATCTTGTGTATGTGGGAAAGCAGACTAACAAAACAATCAGTGAAACTTGTGTTGAAAGTAAACACACAGTTGTATGAACCTGTAGGTGTATTCTGAAGACCACAATCATCTTTACTGCTGCAAACATTATCTTACCGGTAAACCTTATAAATTCCCTTTTCAAGACTTCTTAGGAATTTTACACTATGCGCCCTATTTTAGTGGCTGCATAACAACCAGTGCAAGCAGCACTCCGTCACTTTGGTATTTTTCTAACCGTGAGATTCTCATTTTGCTTCTGTCATTGTGCCAAGCGCAGGTGGGCATTTAAATAAGCATGCACGAAGCAAGTCGTTGTTATTTTGGTGCAAATTGGGAGTAAGTCTTTGGACTGAGAATAGATGTCTCAGAGCCACGTCCGTGTCTGGAGCAAAGTCACTAGTACACTATAGCAATTTGGTGATTTTGTCAACATTTAATTCTATTTTTAGCAGAAACCATTGTTAAGAGTGTCATCACAAAATTTCAATTGAACACTTTCTAACCAATAGATAAAATCAAATGGTTACTGACGGCGAGAACAAAGGAGGCAGAAGTGCCACAGTATGGCAGCAGAGCGGATGCCCATTGATCAGAAGGTCGGCGGTTCGATCCCTGACCATGGCAGCCAACATGTCGAAGTATCCTTGGGCAAGATACTGAACCCCAAATGCTGCGTTCATCGGTGTTTGATTTACAGCAGTAGCCTAGCTGTTCAAACCCACCAGATGCATATTTTTCCACACCAGTCAACATGTGATATTGCTCCTCTGTGTCTCAAGCCTCTATTTTGAAACAAGTGAAAAATGACCCTGCACCAGCTCCATCTGGAATCTAAAAGCTTTATACTACTTTTTTCACGTAGTAGTAGTTATTGTAGTAGTAGTAGAAGAAGAACTCCCCAACACGTGGAAATTGACTTTGACGTGTAGGTGGAGTTCACACAGTGACCACAGGAGGTGCTGATGTAAAGATACTATGACACCACAAGTTTTACAAACCTGATTACAAGACAGCTGGGTTGCTTTATAAAACATAAATAAAATCAAAGTGCATATGTACCTTGTCTTTGTATTGTATGCAACTGGATGTGGGTCCCAAAGCAGTTGGCAAATGACTGCATTCTGTTTTTAATACATTTTTTACAGCATCTCAACTTTATGGAATCGGGGTTGTATAATGAGGTTATACAGGCTCTGACAGGGGAGAAAGAAAGGGTACCTAACAATATTTAGATTGAAGATGTCTTCATTTGATTTCCAGGTACAGTCACAATTTTTCATGGCACCCCTGCAGTCACACTTTACAATGGTCACAGAACACATCCACAGCAGCTTTACACTTAACGCAAAGCTTCTCCTCCAATTCATTACATCCCAGCAGCCATCTCAAGGCGGCAAGACACATATGCTGCGGGCTCTGATTCGAAAGGTGCAGCCACACACACCTCTGCAGAGATCAGACCGGTCACTTAAAACCCAACATCCTGCTTGTGTATGTGGAAGACATCAGATTACCAGGGCTCATCAATCTTCCTAATCACTGCCTCCTTTCCAACATTCTGAACAACAATGGCATATCTTGTTTTATTTTTCGAAATGCACTATGTTGCTATATTGTATTAATAACAAAACGATCCATTTAAGACGTGAGATACGCGAGAATTAAGACACAAATTCCATACCAACCATGTTAACTAAAACAGCTGGTGCACTTCAAAATACCCCTTTGTGAACAAATTAGCTATGGTTCTAAAAACCAGTTCCCTTTAGGATTCTTGGAGTCGTATTTAGCAAAGCAGCCCACTTTTGAGAAAATTACTGTAATCAAAGATGCATCATCAACCAAGGGCATTGCACAGTGCACACTGGAAGGAAAAGGATAAGAAAATGTAAAAGATGATCATCTGTAAGACCCCATCTTCTATCATCGAGTTGTAGAATATGAAACGCCTACTGATATCACGGTTCAGATAAAGGAAAACCTGCTTTGAACAGTTCAAAGTAGGTACGTGAGCGAGAAAGGTACCAATTCCGTGTCATTGGAAAGGTGGCAAAAGGGTTTTTGCACTTGCACCATTAAAAGCCCTGTATGGTTAAAATACATAAAAAAGGAAATCATGTAGCATATATACTCTGTGCAGATTAATGCATTGCTCTAAGACAAACATTCCCCATAACCGTGTTGACATATTATAGTACAGTTTTAATTAAATAATGGGAACCAGCAACAGCCCTGGCAGAGAACAATTATATGGAAGAGTACATGTGGTGTGTGTGGCTGCTGAACTACTAACAAACACAACAAAAGCTTCCCGTTCTTAAAAATGCATGACACACTGGAGAGTAAAATTCACATTGATTAAAAGACACCCTGGAGGTGTTGTGGCGTGTGGAGTGCCTCCTCTGCAGGAATGAAAGTTCCCCCTCAGTGGAGACTGAACCCTCTGTTGACTAGCAGGGAGGGCAGAAAGTCAGAGTCAGCCAGCGCCTCAGCTCTGGTTCCACTTTAGCTGGCCATAGTCCTGTTAGGGAGAAAGCAGGAGAGGTTGAGTGGATTGTGAGAATGGTAGGGGGGGGGGCGGCCAACTGTGCGGTCACAGCTCGTAGTCAAACTTGTACTCTTGAGCCAGGTAGATCCTGCGAAAGATGAGTGCAGCCAGGGCCAGAGTGAGCACCACGATGAGGACTACTGAGCCTGCGTGGCTTTCGTCCTGCGGTTGGCGAGGCGCTGCGGCGAACACTGGCCTGCTGGCCGGGTTTCTGCCGTCTCTCTGGCCCTGCTGGCTGTGCTGCTGGGCGCGACGCTGTCGGGGGCTGAGAGGGCGACTGGTGCTGGGGCCTGCAGGGGTCGGGGGGCCCTCTATTCCTGTGGCTGGAGATGGCTCTGCCTGTTGACATCAATGGCATTGCGAGAGAATGAAACAATGACTCAACCATTGTACACACTGGATCCAGCTGCATGGTATTCAGACTGTGCTACAGCTCTCTCACAGCTCAGAAAACACATAAACTTTATATAATAGTATTTATATTGCATAACATATTATTATAGTTAAGAGGTTGTTTTACTGAAATATTTCGTCTATAAGCATAAACACACATTTGGAGCTTATTAAGATGTGTTTAACACAGGGGTGTCAAACTGATCCAGTAAAGGGCCGCTGTGGCTGCAGGTTTTTGTTCCAACCAAGCAGGAGCACAGGTGATACT
>CAFUXE010001250.1:45025-61044 GCA_903364295.1 Serranus cabrilla
CACAGGACACTTTTTACAATATGGTCAGGGTCAAGGGTGTGTTTGTGTCTATGTTATGACTGGCTGTGTTTCGTCTTTGCTCCAGTCTATCCAATATACTGAATAAAGCTTCTAGAAGCCCATTATAGCTGACTGTCTTTGAAAGATAAACCTATTTTAAAAGTTATCCACATTGAATTTTATTAGAATAACGCACACTTGCATTCCGTGTTTGAATGGTTCAGCCCTTTTACAGAAAGCACTGTTTTTGATTATTTTGTATTTTACTGAGTAATGTATATGAATACACATAAACACACAGTAGGTCAGTGGTTCTCAACTGGTCTGGCTTTGGGACCCACCATCACCCAGTAATGACGACGGGCCCAAATTGAGCAAAATTTTCAACTTCTAAAATGCATTTTAATGCAAAGATGGTGCAGATTGAACCTGGGATCGTACAGAATAACACAGTTTAACGATAAACCAGCAACCTGGTGATGCTACAGAGGAAAATATTCCCTTTCACACTCAATTAGCTGCATTTTAATTAAAAAAAAACAAATCTTAGATAACACAACATACCTTATTTTAACAGACTCAACAGCTTTCATGCACAAACATTAAATAAAAAACTCGTGAGAAGTTGCTTCAAAACGACTTTCACCATGCTTAGTTAGCCGATGAAAACAAACTGTGAGAGTGAATAGACGGCATCAAAAAGAACCAGAGGAACCAGAAAAATCAAACTAAGAGTCGTTTCCACCAGTGAAGTTGTGTGTGCACAAAAACATGCAAGTGCTCGCTTCTCTTCCTATTTGACAGATAGGTGAAAGTAACTAACAACAGCATGTGGACTGGGCATTAAAATATTTTCAAATAACAGTATAACTACAAACATCTTCAGAAAAAGAAGAGAGACAAATAAATAAGTGGATCCAAGTTAACAGGAATATGTTAAAAATAGAAATAAAAGTTTTCTCTAAAGTTTGATCAGAGGGAATGCTTGAATTTGAATAACTTTTATTAAACATGTAGGCGTAGCATATGAACTAAAGCAGCAGCCAACGGTAATGAGGGTATACTTGGTACCACTACAGGTAGCCCGCCTGTGAAGAGCAGAACCCAGTGCAATTACCCAGCAAAGCTTCCTGTGCTCATTCCAGAAAGGATGAGACACAACTTTTACACAACCCTTTAAGAACCCAGTAGGAGAAGTCAAAGCTATAAGGCATTGGTCGGCCATGTGATCTGCAGTATAATAGAGGTAGAGGGGAAAAGTTATTTGACAAAGATTTCCCACTGAGTTCACCCTGATTAAATGCTATTAAGTTCCATGAAAGCAGAACTCAGCAAAAGGACCCGCAGAGCTAAAATCGGTTTTGACTCTGGAAGTATGAAAATATGCCCTCTGCCAACAAAGGCTATCACCATCAGGTAAAAAGAAATAACTGATTATTCTACATTGTCTGACACTAAGGATACAAGGTTAATTCTGGGGATGAAAAAAATGAAACACCCTTTTTAAATACCCCTTTTTCAACAGCAGAGGGCATAATCTACTTTTGACTTCACTTAATCAACAGCACACTTCGATATCAGTTATAAGCCCCTTTCAGACTGCATTTCCGCAAAAGTCCCACTATATTGCCGTAACAAGCCGTGCCTTCTTTAAAGCCATTGGGCATTCATAGTGATTCTCCAACGGCGTCCATTCACACCGCAGTCCGGCATTGCGTATCGAAGTGGGAGGGCATCGTAGTGGCATGTTAAGGGCAGTGGCAATGCAGCACAGTAGCACAGTGCTAACAATAGGCAGCAACAGTATCTGGACAGAACAAAAAGCAGCAGCAGTTTGTTTAAAACAAGCGGCGGACACTTTGTGTACACTGATCGATGGCAGCAGCGAGTGCATTCAAAAATAACGGCAGAAGAACTGTCTGTGGTGCTGTTTCTCGCTGTAGAGATTCTACAGACTCAAGCAAAGTCTTTCTATGACTCAAGCAAATGATTCAATGACTGTCGGACTCAGGTGAGACGTGTTTCTGATGATATGTCAGGCGGTTCACATTGATCCCGCCCCGAACAATCTCGCCTATTTAACATCTCTGTTACCAGCTCCAAAGGCGGTACATAGCCGGGATCACTTAGTCCCCCCCCATCACACCCCTGCACGTTCAGGCTTGAAATGGCACTCTGAAAGGGGCTACAGAGAGCACCATTCAGCCCTGAACCTGATGGGAAAACAATCATCGCTCTCTGTTGACTTTGTATGGAAAGAAGGAGCCTTGAGCCTTGTCAGTTCTGTCTATTAGCAAACAACAGAAACATGTCTAAAAGCTGCTCTGTGGTTGAATGACCTACCAACAAGTGAAAAAAAAAAACAGAACTAAGTTTTTAAAATCTGACAAACCTGAAAACTGAACTTTTACTGAAGACAAAAGTGGATATCAGCGAACATGATCTTCCTAACATATAGCTAACATAGGCTGAGATCTCTACATGTTTACAGTGTATGAGAATGTTGATGTGCTGATCTTCCTAAAAACCATGTACATTCCAAACTAGGAACACATGCAAGCCTTAGTTTGATTTATTTGAAGAGATGTACTTATTTGTATTATTCATTTAGTTATTTTGATGTGGGGTTTGTTTTAAGAATCAAAATGTACTTTTTCTTATTTCGTTAAGTTGCGTGTGTTGTGCACAGTTTACCCTACCTCAGAGAAATAAACAGGGAAAACACAGTTTATAGTTTTTATATATTTTGATTTTTTTAAATATGCATTCATTGCTAATTTGAGTTTTGCAGTTACACACTTCTTCAGAAATGTGTTTTTTTGACTGAGAAACAATTAAAGCAATCTTTCCCATGATAATTTGTCTTCAAGCTCATTCTGTTAAAAAAAAATTGTGAGAGCATCAAATCGTTAACCCCACATGGGAAATCATATAGAATCATGAGTTGAGTTTTCTTTACCTCCCAAGTTAATTCCAGAAAATCGACAGCAAATCCATATGATTTGTAGTGGTTTGATGATTTACACAGTTTAGACTTATCAACAGAATTCGAAGATTTTCGTTGGTCCATGTTGTCCAGAAGATATGGACCATCTTATGAGATGGAAAGCTGAAAGTCTAGGGGTTTCAGTCAAGCCAAAGACTACAGCACCTTCAACTCTCTCTTTGGCTAATAACATTTTCAAGTCGTGCAAATAATACTGCTGATACTTTAATTTTTCCAAACTATCTAGACCAGTGATTCTCAACTGGTGGGTCGGGACCCAAAAGTGGGTCGCGGACCTGTTTTCAGTGGGTCCTGGGCCTTTACTTGGGCAAAAAAATCCTGTGGTTTTATTTTGATGGGGATTTTTTTTATGTCGTCTATTCACTCTGTTTGTTTTCATGTCTTTTTTGGTAATTTCGTGTCTTTTTTTAGGGTTTTTGTGCCTTTTTCTGTCATTTAACATCTTTTTCTGATCATTTTGTGTTTTTTTTTTGGAAATCTTGTGCCTTTTTTTGGAAACGTGTCTTTTTTTTTTGGCAATTTTGTGTCATTTTTTGGTAATGTTGTGTCTTTTTGTTCAACATTTTAGAAGTTGAACATTTTTCTCATTTTGGGTCTCGTCTTGTCATGACCAAAAAGTGGGTCCCAAAGCCAAAACCAGTTGAGAACCACTGATCTAGACCACACCAAACAGTGAAATAACTAATTAGAGAAACTCAGGGCATGAGTTACATCAACTTGTGACTTGTCTTTGAGGAAACTTACTGCTCCAAGAAGGCTGCCAAGTCTCTGGATGGTGGCCAGAGATGCTCAGACAAATTTTCTTCCCAACTTCGAATCTTCCATTTGGCTAGAAAGGGAAGGCAATACAAAGAAAGTGGAGGTGAGTATGTGGGTGGAGTTAAATGAATAAAACATTTATCTCAAAACATGAGAAAAATAATATGACAAGCAGACAAACATGGGAAATTGACTTCAGCTGAGAGTGTGGAACAAGGAAATGCAGACTGCTATTCTTCAAAAAATAAGAGTTTTCAAACACTTCTCCTTTTTATGATGTTTCTTTTTAGGTTGGAGTCAATGTACACAATAAAAAAGTGTCTGTCAAAACACTTCAGGGTACTCTAGCTTTTATCAGGCTGTCATTATTTTCATATTTGTCTGAATATAATAGGACAGGCTTGTACTCTCACAAAACCAGTGCAATTCCTTCCATCAGTGTGCTGACAGCCCGGACTTTGAACTGACGACTGTCGTTACGTTCGTTGCAACCAGAAATGACTGAGGGTTAAATGACATGTTGTCCATTTGCCACGCTTTGATCATCTGAGTTGACATGTTCCTCTTCTGCTCCATCAGGAGAATGATCGGATAGGATTTTGAGGTGGCATTCGTCAGCGTCTTACCGTGAGAAGGATGATGCTAGGGGGCTTCATGGGGTACTCCGGGGGAAGCACGATCCTACCGTGATAAACCCCTCCGTCGAAATCTGAATCTGGGGGCCCGCGTACCGAGAAGTGCCATTCAAATAGGTTATCCTGCAAAGAGAGAAATGGCAGATTTAACTGACGTGTTCATCAGCAGATTGCAAATCTGTGACTAGTCCCGTATGTCTGAAGTGACAACACTGACAGTGATGTGTCCTTGAAGTATGTCCCCAGAGCTGCTTGTGGCGCTAATTTACCACTAAATGAATGTTTATATTTTAACTGTAATCTCCCATTATCTCCATCTTTATTCTTTGGGCTCTGCATAGCCACCTAACCTCACCAATATCACTGTGCTCGACTGAGATTGAGATTGGAACAAATTATGTTGTTGTGGTTTAGGTCACATACTGCAGAGCCCTCCTGTGCTGGGTTGTATATAAGCCTTGCTGATACATAATGTTTCCAATCAGGATGTTTCCTGTTGCTCCTATGTAACAGTTAAAAACTTATCATGGAACTTTTGCTTTTTTTTCCAGTTTCTTTAAGAAATGCAGCCATTTCTGACCTTTCTTTACCAGGCTGGAGGTGTGTTATTTTTGGCTTGTATTTAAATATTTCTGCTTTCGGGGCCCCAAACAGTCTTGGAATTACATAACTTGGGTAAGACTAAAAAGCTGCAAATAACTTTAATTCAGGATGGGAATCACATACTCCCATAATAAAAAAAAAAAAACATGTACACTTAACCCCTTATCATTCAGCCCCATTTATTGAGAATTGCAGTGTCTGAACTTGTTCTGGTCATAAATCTCTAATAAAAATGACTTAAATCAGGGGTGTCAAACTGATCCAGTAAAGGGCCGAGTGGCTGCAGGTTTTTGTTCTAACCAAGCAGGAGCACAGGTGATACTGATAACTAATCAACTGAGTGAAGACAGTTCAGGTGATTGAATGATTGGATTCAGGTGTGTTTCTTCTTGGTTTGATCCAGGAAAGAGTGGCTGCAGGTTTTTATTCTAACCAAGAAGAAACACACCTGAATCAAATCATCCTAATCAGCTGAACTGTCTGCACTCAGTTGATTAATTATCAGGATCACCTGTGCTCCTGCTTGGTTGGAACAAAAACCTGCAGCCACTCGGCCCTTTACTGGATCAGTTTGACACCCCTGCTTAAAACCCATGTGTTTTTCAAATAAGCCCACTTCATGATTTACTGATAAATAAATATCTATTTTAACTGTTACAATAAATATTTGTGTAAAATAATGATGAAGATATTTGCTTAAAACTGCATTTAACATCACTGAGTGCCGCGCACATACACGCACACAATACTGTTCATCCTGGCCAAGTGATTTCATCCAACTTTTTTTAATGATGGTGAGCTAACTTAACGTTAACGTAAAAGCTTGGATCGTTACGTTACTAATGTTGAATACTCAAACAAAAGGTGGGACAGCATTTAATAAAGATGGTAAACGGAGCAGCATGCTAGCTAACCAAGCTGCCTAAATAATCTTGGAAAACAAGAGATTCAGTCTCAGTTTTGTTAACAACGGTTTGTTAAGGTTATTTCAAAAGCTTGGCACACTAACACTAAACAGTAGAACATAGGGCTGGACAGTATTTACTAAAGACACCATCCATTTAGCAAAACAAAATAATGGCAGAGTGTCGTTCTGCAGTACGCTATCTCATCTTAAGCTCTGCACTTCCTTGGATCCTGAGCAACACACCTGCTAAGTACAACACTAATAGGATAAGTAGTTGTTGAGAAACACACACACACACACAGACACACACAGACACACTTAAAGATAGATGTCTCAGGAAAATGTACAGACAGCCTCATCTTTTTTCATTATGTCCTTGTATTTCTTGATTAATGTAACCTACTTGGTAGCTTTGCTAAACTGTTGATGCCGTCCATGATGCTGTTGCATGGCAGCAGTGTTCTCTTAACCACTTGACCATCACATAATACCAAATGAAAGGTCAATTTACTTGCTCAAAGGAGAAGATGAGTTCCTGCCTGATATAACCTAAACATCACTGGAGACAAACGAGAAGTGAAATTTCTCATTTCTAATATTCATTGATTTTGTATAGCCACAGTATCAGTGAGACTGACGCTACAACTGAGGGCTACATGTGAGTGAAGAGATAAGATTAGAACACAACAGGCCAACATTCCTGATTTCCAGGAATGGAGGGTCAAATCAAAATGTGCTGCTCCTCTAGGTAAAGGGAGGAGAGGAGAGCATGCAGACAGACAGACAGGGCTCCAAAAAGAATAACCCGGTTTTAATAAAGAAAAAAAGTAAACTGGGACATCCTTGTGGTTCATTGATAGAGTGCATACCACTAAGGCGCATTGAACCATGGTTTGAATCCTGCTTGAGGTCTCTATACTGCATGTCTTCCCTTCTGTCTCCCCCTTCCATTCTCTCTGTCACCGTCTAATACAGCATGAAAAAGCTCAAATTCTTTATTTGGAGGAAAAAACTAAATGTGGCACACCCAAATTCAGTTAATAATAATGTTTCTTGTTTCACCTGCCTGATGTTCACACATCAATTTTTTAGAGGAATACAATGTTATAAAATAAAATTAATATATATTAATATAAATTATGCACAAAACTGCAGAATAAAAGTAACATCCAAGTTGTATGAAAACAAAATTTATAGCTAAAAATGCTTCCTTCTTGTATTGACTTGACACCTTCAGTAATGATACTCTGACTACGTCTCATTTGGACTCTTTCCTCAACATAAGTCATATAGTACAAATACTGTGATGAACTCACCTCCAGTGGCTGGGCGTGGTAGTGCTCTGTGGGATCCCTGAGTTCAGCAGCCTCTTTCATCAGCCTCTTAACCGCTGGTTATTTAATGAAACAAAGACAGAAAAAAACTGAGGTTAGTGCCTGCAGGGTAAGACAGAGTTCTTCTTTGTGACCATTACACCCTACATTATTAGTGTCCACTACAATTACACCCAAATGTCAAAAACTATGGCAGTTTTACAGTCCAACATTCCTGATTTCCAGGAACAGAGGGTGAAATCAAAACGTGCCGGTCCTTTGAGTAACAGGATGTTAACACAGATGAACAGATGAGAAGATCATGCAGACGGACAGGGCTCAATGTAATGGCAAGTCTCTGCTGAAAATCACACTGACTGCCACACTTATTCAGACGCCTGGGGTAAAAAGGCTCTTCAAATGTGCAATGTGACAGTCTTGGTTTGGAACACCTCTTGCACTCTACCAGGACACAGTGTCCAACTAAGCCCCTTGTGTGTGGACTGTCATACTGCCTGATTAAATTGCACACCTTTGACAAAGAAACAGGTTTAAACACTTTAGAAACAGAATCTAGGGTACATAGCTTACATTAGTATTAGTTTACATGTCATCATATTTAAGCAAGAGACCTCCTCAGTTTTTATTATTAGCTGTTAAAGCAAACTCAACATTTTCTCCATGTTTACTTGTTGTCTTTTTAAATTCAGCAAATGTGCATTTCAATAGCACTTTGTTAATGGTGTAATTAAACAGTTTCTAATGTATGTACACATATCCAAGCTGAACCCACTGTGTTGGAAGATTGACTATTAGTTGCTTATTGAAGCTGAGCAGATGACAGCAGAAGTCATGATCCTGCCGCATGCTACAAACACAGCTGAACTTGTAACTCAAGGCAGAGAGAGAGAGTAAACAAGTTTGTTTTTTTAAAAGTGTTAAAGGGGTCAAACTCAACCCAATGGCGGAATTTTGTGAGTTTATGTGCACATGCAAAATACTTTCAAAATGAGGCAGTGGAGCAACATCTGCTGGCATTAACCCATGTGTCAGGACCCAGCCCACAACACACTCAGGCCTGATGTGTTCATCTGAAACAACCTCATCAGTCTAGGAAGGATGGTTACACAAGTCCAGCTGATGATGGTGGTGATGATTGTAGAGGGGCTTAATCACTGCCCTGGAAGTAAAGGACACAAAGATGCTTCTTGATGTAACGCTGACTACTAGGCTGCAAATACACCAGCCGGAATGCAGGAGGCAAGTCCTCACAGTGAAGCCACATCAGAGTCCATATAGGCCAAAGCCTTGGGTTAAATATCCCCATCATGCTTTAACACAAGGTCATGAGTCACAACAACAGGGCTGATGTCACAGTCTCAGCCTCATGTTAACAAAATGCTCATCGCAAGTTCATAGGAGATGTTGAGCTATCAGACAGCAAGGTCAACTTGATTTTGCTTTTGCTCTCGTGTGGTCTGCAACTAGAGCTCAAGCTATCAGCTACCAGCCCCACTGCAAGAGGAAACAGGATGGGGCTGAAAATCGGAAAAGTAATTGTGAAAAGGAAAGCGGAACTAAGAAGTATTCATGGAGGCAAAATTGGTTTGGAATCCAATCGAGTGTGGACTGCTGGGGTGTTGAGCCTGAAATGGAGACTGTGAAATGAACACAGGAGAAGAAGACTGAGGGCAGCAGTGGGGATGGGTGGGAAGGCGTATAACAGGGATAAAGACGAGGCGAGCTGAGAGGATGTGCAGGCTGCAGGGGTGAGTGAAGCAGTGGAGCAGAGAGATGGCCTGACACCACGCAGCTTTCAGGGCACGTGTTCTTCCTGATTCCGCCCGAGGACAGACACTCTTCAGTGAAGATGTGAACCAACCACAGTAATTTCAAATTGGACACACAAAGAGGGAAGAGGGGAAGAGTCTGCCCGTCTGTGTGTGTGTGTGTGTGTGTATTTACAAGGCCTCCTGTGCCTTGTACACAAGGGTGCAGAGGGTCATGGAACACTTGCATTGTTACTCAAGCTGAAAACTATTAAGACAAGAGGTCAGGTGAGAAACTGATCCTGTGTAAGAAGAAATTCAACCTCCAGCAGCCTACAGTAGGATATATGCCTAAAACTAATCAATGTACACAATGTGCATTGCAGAAACAACTGTATCCCAGAGTAATGAAACTCAAAAAATGTTTTGAAAGTTTTATAACAGGAAATTTCTGCCATTGGTTTTAAATGCAAAACTCGACTTACAGCTGACAGAGATGACAATTTTTGTGTTTGATTCCATCTTTTGGTGTCATCTCTGCTCTCACTAGACTTGCATACATAATTCTACCTTCATCAATGACAATCTGTTGAGTTTTCTGAAAATGCTAAGCTTCAACAGAAACCTAAAATTCGACAAAGCTGTTTGCCCATGCGGCGCCACGCGCAAGAGCCAACAAATTAAATAACAGACAGGAAGCTTAACTGTGCAGCGATCTGTAAACAGCTGAACATGCAGCAGCAGCAGCAGTGTGAGCTTCATCCATCACCGGTACTAACAGAACTTTTCAAATTCATAAATGCTTGTTGAGTCAGTCTTTGTGATAATTGACTACTGCTACAGGTCTTTCAAATCCAGTTATATTCATTTAAGACTTCAAGCAGACAGAATTTTACAGATTTACTAACAGAACAAAAAGGATGTCCTAAAAGATTTGTCTACACACTGTGTTCAGGCTGGGTGGTACTTATAGAGAATATACAATCACAACAGATTATACAGAAAACCTAAATATCAATAAGAATATTTACTGCAACATTCAGTACAACTCCAAGATTTGGTTTAGTTCTATGTCAGATGTCAGAATCTGTTTTTTAGTGGCAGCATAATGTCCACAACCTGTAGCTACGTCCGGAAAATGAGGTAAGCCGCTGTACTAAAGTTTGGTATTGAGTTACCAGGTACAATCTACTGACTCCACAGACCCTAACGGAATATCATAATCTTCGAGAATCACCTTCATTGATGTTAACGGTGGCGGCTACTTTGTAGCATGCCTGGATGTCTCAGTGTCTCATCTGTAAGTAGTATTTCTTATCTGTTCATTTTTTACAATAGGCAAATTTGTATGACTATCTTAGCCAATATACACTTTGTATGTGTACACTACGCAAGCACATGCACAACTCTATGTAAATACAACCTTCAAACACAACCTCATTTAACCATAACTGGCACACCTACTTATGCTACCAGTATACAAATACATACTTCCTACATGCACTGCACTAGTTGGATATGATCTTTGAATTGGATTCAAAGAACCCACTTTTATTCAGGTTTCATGAATGTCTGAGGACGACCTCGAGATTATGTTAATTCCCATAATAGCATATTGACAAATAGGTGTTTCTTAGCAGTTTTAATAAAAGATGTGTACACCATTTCACCGAGAAAAAAAACCCAGAAAATCTCCAAAATGTACAAAGGTTTTGAAACCAAATTGTAGCATGGGTTTTTCCATGGTGTTTTTCAAGGTCTTGGTCTTTTGCTTTGATATGTTGAAAGAATCTTTTTAAATTTTTAACCATTTTCGACCAAAGAAAAGATTCAGCACCAAATGTGTGTAACATATGGTACCAACCCACAAATTGCTGCAAAACTTAAGAGACATAATTGTGCATGGTAATGGTTTTCACGTAATTTATATTACATAGTTCAATAATAATAAAATAAATAACCAGAACACACAGTGCTGGCTCCAACAACAACAACAACAACAAAACACAGACTATACAGAGTATAGACTTCAGCTGCAGAGAAAACATTAACCAGACAGCAGCCAAAGGTTCCATTTGATCCATTACTGAATGAACAATGGCTACATATGAATCTGCAATTTTTGTTTTTATCATTTTGCACAAATGACATCTGCTACCAAAAGGTTTTCTACATTGCTGTCGCTCGACTACTAACAAGTGTGGACACAAAGCAGAATCACACAATCGCCAGACACTACAAACATTCATGTACATGCAACACCATTGAAATCTCAACACTTAAGCAAGACACATAGAGTAAACAGCACGTTTAACCAGTACAACTCTAAAATTACAATTCGTGCCAGTCCCTAGCCTTTGATCCCTGTTGTAATGTCAAAGTCAAAATCCAAAATGGCCTTTTTAAAATGGAAAAATTATTTTTCATATTTCTTAAGTTCTAAAAATTACAAAATGTATACTGTAAAATGATTTAAAACTAAAATGCAGAAGGAACTAGAACATCAGTCGGGCTCTACCTATACACCAAAAATCCAAGCAGCTGGTACCAGGGAGTCAGGAGTGCAAGGATCAGAACAAAATGTGCTCAAGATGTTCCTAAGACCACAGAATTGTTATGCAAGAGAGAGGAAGAGAGCAGGGTTCAGAAAAGAAATAACCAAGGAGAGAGGAACAGTGAGGGGAAATATTTTTTGACAGCAATTAAAATGAAAAGAGGAGAATAGGAGGAATCAGCGGCAGAAAGTTACGTGAGGTAGGGGATTTTTAACCAATGACAGAAGCTGTGCTGCTGTTGTGACTGGAGAGAAATGTCAAACTACCATTGTGGACCCAGTAGGGAAACTTTGAAAATGCTGATTGATATGCTGGTCTGATGTCTGTTGTGACTGCGCTGTCAATGCGAAGCAAGCAGAGAAAGAGAAAAGACTGGAGGTCATGTGTTGCATTGTTGAGAGTGGAGAAGGAAATTGAAAGCTGTTGATGTCTAATCCCGGGCTGTGTGTCTCTGACAATTACTATTTGTATGCATGTTTATTTTGTTGTTAGATTCTTACATTATAGTTCCTTTTTTTTAATTTCAGTTGTTCTTGTTTTATTTCATTGTCTATTTATGACCTTAAAACCTTGCCTGCATAAAAAAAAATTCATCTGAAAGGTATACATGGCAGTTGACAGTTGGTGTTTGCAGACATACATTATTAAAAGTTATCCCCATCTCTCCCACTCCGTGAGCCAGAGAAAGAGAGAGTGCAGCATTGTTTGCGAGAATAAAAGGAATAAAATTAGATTTTCTGATTGTTTCACAGCAGTCACTTTCTAAAGCACAAATAAATCTAGCCACACCTTCACACAACTCTGGGAAGGTACCGCACTGCCGGATTTTGCGTACAGTTTTTTTTTTAGTTTTATGCTATCGCTACATGCGTTTGTGGCAATGTGTGTGCATCTGTGTGTGTCAGTCAAACAGACACCCTGACCGACAGCACAAAGCAGCACTCTGCTGCACACAGCGGGGAGGGTGCGGTGCATGTGAAACACTGAAGCACATAAAAAAACATCTGCACACCCTTTATGCTGTTATTGGCTGGGGGTTACAAACACACGTAGGGACCAAAGGGTCTCTGCTGACTCCCCATAAGCCTCCAGAGTAAAAAGAAATAGGAACAAAACACAAAATACAGGGCGACATCTCCCTGCCACATGCTTCTAGCGGGTCATAAGTGATGATTGAGATGGATTATTTTTGCACAAATCTTTCCAGGAATATCCTGTATATTACATTCAACTAAATGTATGCTTATAGAACAGTTCATAGTATCATAGATGCTAACTAGGCCAAGTACTAAAAGTCAAAGATATGTTTGAACACATATTTTACAAGTTACCAAAAAATAATAGCCGAAAACATGTATTAAAAAAAGAACTCTAGGAAACTATATAGGACTGAATTTTGGAGTTAGACTAATAAATAATGTTTCACTACTAAAAGATTAAAGATTCCTTCATTGTCACTGCACGAGGCACACAATGTAATTCAGGTGCACAGCCTGAAACAGTAAGAGAATTATATACACACACACCCCTTTATCTATACACCCAACCACCACCACCTCACCCCACCTAACAATTAATAAATGTAAAGCCTCTCTAATTCTTTGAATTTGTTAAAAATATGATGTTGATATAAAAATGATGAATCATTCAGCCCTATTCCTACTTTTCTGTTAGTTCACAGCCTGGAGCATACAGTACTGTGCAGTGAATCGCCCAGAGTAACTATGTGTCTGTCGAAATGTGTAGTAAGTTCAACTTCAGTGTATGGTACATAACTGTTGCCCAAGGCGACAACAAGCCTGATGTGTGGCCTAAGTTGTCTTGACAGCACAGGGAGTAGTGGTGTCCTCAACAACTACCCAGCAGGCCATAGCACAAGCCAGCAACACTGGGCCTCATACCCACAGCAACAGCAGCACATTATGAATGTGCAGGAAAAACACTCTTTACTTTGTGAGCAGTGCAAACTACTTGCATGTCCTCCTTTCCACATAAATATATCTGCGCATACTGAGGTTGCTAATCGGACAACTTCGGCCATCCATTAGACAAAATGTCTTAAGGAATAAGATTCAGTTGGGCAACTTTCATGTCAGAGTGAAAACAGCTGATCATTCATGCAAGTTAAATATTCGCTACTTCAGAACTTATTCGAAAACAAGTGTTTTCATCTCTGTTTAGTGCATTAACTATTTTTCTAAAAAAAAAAAAGAGACAAAAAAAACCAAGCAAGTGTAAGAACTTTTATAGGCCTTTTTTTTCATTTTGGGGTTTCCATCAATCTTTTCTCATGCAAATCTTTAAAATGCACACCGAAATTCTTTGTTGGAAACAGGGCTCATCTGTCTATGGCTAATCTCTAATGCTACAGGACCAATCAGCCTAATACTTTTTGTGCACATGTAAGACTTTATGATAGCCATTTAATTGACTGTTTTCTATCATCACTGGCTGCTGAATTGTAACTCGACAGGATCTGCAAGTGAACAACTGATACTTATATTGCAGTTGCATTCCCCGCATCAGTGAAGATAAAAACAAGGCTTACATAGTGAGAAAACCTAACTACGTTATGTCTGGATTAGTATCATCTAGAGGTGGATGGAGCTCATTAAATTTCATCGCCTTCTCCACAAACTGTCTGGATGATTACATTACTTCTTCAGCAGTATGTACCCAAAATAATATGATTTTGCTGTATTTTAAAAGCAAAAAAAACAAACAATAAAAACATAAAACAGATCAAAAGTATGCAAAAAATAAAGACAACATGATGCCAATGTATATAAAGTCTGCATTCATACTTTAACAGGTGTATTGCAAGCCAACAAGCAAAGATATCTGTTTTCTCAACAGAGTTCAGACTGATCAGAGCTATACGATGCAAGAGATTCTCATCCTCTGGTAGAGATCTGCACTCTATTGACTGCACTTTTCTTACTTGCTATAACAAAGGTGAGTGGTATTTTTTCTTTGTTTTACAAAGTTTTACAAATCCCAACATTCTAAAAAATTCTTTGTCTTTGTCAGAAAGAAAGACGTAGGGAAGTGAGGGGGGATGGCGAGACTAGGAGAGCTATAGCTGAAAGCTATTCAGGTTAAAAAGATTCTTTCTATCTTCCAGGCCACCAGTTAGTCATGATTTTCCACTTGGGGAATCCATCAGTGCCCTGCAGAGTGGAATCAGGAGCCCTTAGAAGGTGTGATAGGCTATCAGTGCTGGACAGGCACTTCAGAATAAGACATGAACCACTTTAAAGAGTCTGCTCAGTGCCTCATCCGCCAGTACCTTCTCTGATGGCAGCAGACAGCTCCAGCTTTGATGGCAGAACCCGTGGCAGCTCACACTCAGCCTAGAACTGAACTTGGTTCGTGGACAAGATACCCTGGTCTCAAAGCCAGACCTCAGAGGGTAATATTTGATTTCCTATAATAAGTTATCTGGCCACCAGTCTGTTTGCTGAGCCATCCATTGTAAGATCTTGTATTTATCGACTTGTGCCAAAGGACAAAAAGGACTAATGAAAATTTTTTATCAAATATTTTTGATAATGATCTCTTAGAGTGGGTTATTACAGGATCATGACTACTACTACGGAATATAGTGAGTGGGACATTTACAGTTGGAAAGAAAATGCGTCAAAATGCTCGTATGGGTCATTTTAACTAACGTTCATATGGATCGATATGGGTTCTGTCGCAGGTCTTGTTGGTTTTCCAATCAGGCTTTGACTTTATGTCTTTGACTAACTGTTTACATAGATTGCAACAGATAAAATAGTCAACACTGCAACATGCTGAGTGCATTTTTGCCGCCTTCCAGGATATTTGCAAGCTGTAAGCAGTTTGTTGAGCAGTTTGCCCATATAGACTCATAAAATTAACATTACTTTTCATCGACATCTGCCTGTGTAAGCAACAGTACACAAATACAACTTGTTTGGAGAGATGTAGACTAGGCTTGAGAAATATGTTGAAATTTTCCAACCAGCTATCATCAGCCCAGCAACTTGCAATTTCTGTAGGATCAGCTGTGAGATGTGTTTGAGTGGCAATTCGCTATGTTCCATGAAAATCCAATCAAAAGCCACACCGCCATGTTGCAAACATATGATGCATCAACAGTATTTGTAATAATACTGTTTGTTTTCCAGTAACGGAGTAATCAAACTAATTACTGTTTCCGTCATTACAACACCGTTAACTGTACTTAATGTTAAATGTGGTGCGTTACTATGCATTGATTGAATAAACTGTGTAATCTGAAAGAACCCCTGGCTCCACACACAGCAAGTGAGTAGACCGGGTGGGTTAACAACGAACGAGATAAGCAACTATGATTGGCTAAGGCGGAGTCATGTTTCATGGGAGCCAATCAGAGCCAGTGTTTTTACACACAAGCCAGCACACGTAAGCCACACACACACAAACACCAAACAGATTCGATGAAGCAGCAGAAAAATCCATTTTA
>CAFUXE010001250.1:210231-229164 GCA_903364295.1 Serranus cabrilla
AGGTGATACTGATGATTAATCAGCTGAGTGAAGACAGTTCAGGTGATTGAATGATTTGATTCAGGTGTGTTTCTTCTTGGTTGGAACAAAAACCTGCAGCCACTCGGCCCTTTACTGGATCAGTTTGACACCCCTGATCTAATGGGTCACAGGGTTTTATGCAACAGCAGCTCTGGTCTTTACGTGGCCCTTAGTAGAATCTGTAACTCCCCTACATTTGTGTGAATGCAGAGGTGTTGGTCTCTTTTTATTTGAATATTTTCAAATTTATTTGCCTCACTGAGGCACTGCAGCCAGTGAAATTTATACAACCCAGATAGTTTACTAATCCTTTATGAAATACAGCATATTCAATAAAAAACTAGACAAAATATATTTAACCTCTTAAAAGCCAGGCATTAGCAGGAGTAGGGATAGACCTAAAGATACTTTTGTATTTTCAACTGATGTAGTTTAGGTTGTGTTTTAGTCACACGCCAAACAAGCACAGCTACGCAAATGACAACATGCCACCTTTCAAATTAAGCTTAATGCATGTATTTTGGTCTTTTAGTTTTTATGTAAAGGCTTAAAAAATGTTTTTGGTCTAATCCTAACCCCTCCCACACCACTAAACCAACTGGGACAGGTAAGTTATAATGGGGTCAAAGTTCAAACTGATTTGATACATTCTTCTTTTTTCTTAAAGTGTCCCAACTTCTTTGGGGTTGTAAATAAATGAATTAATAAATAAATGTTCTTTCTGGAAGGTAAGTATTAAAAAAATATTGTATATAATGTGTGTAATTTGTCATAGATTCATAAAATAAATTAAAAAGAAAAAAGCCCCTGCTGTGCTATATTAAATCCCACTACAAATTATTTCTTGACAGGAGACTCCGAGGAAGATGAACTGGGGCTTTTTGGAGAACGTCCTCAGTGGGGTGAACAAGTACTCTACTGTGATCGGGCGCATCTGGCTCTCGGTGGTCTTTCTCTTCAGGATCTTGGTGTACGTAGCGGCGGCTGAGCAGGTGTGGAAGGATGAGCAGAAGGATTTTGTGTGCAACACCCAGCAGCCTGGCTGTGAGAATGTCTGCTACGACCACTTCTTCCCCATCTCACAGATTCGTCTCTGGGCTCTGCAGCTCATCATGGTGTCCACCCCGTCCCTTCTGGTGGCCCTGCATGTGGCCTACAGGGAGCACCGGGAGGCCAAACACAAGAGAAAACTGTACAAGGACAAAGGGAGCATTGACGGAGGTCTGTTCTGCACCTACGTCATCAGTCTGGTCTTCAAGATAACCTTCGAGGCAGGCTCCCTGCTAGCTTTCTACTTCTTGTACAACGGCTTTGAGGTGCCCCTGCTGCTCCACTGCAGCCAGAGTCCCTGTCCCAACACAGTGGACTGTTATCTCGGCAGACCCACAGAGAAGAAGATCTTCCTCTACATCATGGGCTGCACATCTATCCTGTGTATCATCCTGAATTTTGTGGAGCTCTTGTACATCGTATGGAAGCAGTTGTGGAAATGTTTCACCAGACGGTACATCCCCGTGGAGGAGAGGGCCGTCGGCCACAGCCAGCCACCTGTTTCCATTGTCAACAAGTTTGCATCTGCCGAGCCCAGAGTAAACACAGATAACAGCACAACACAGCCTGCATCCATCGCTGAAAACCTGCCCGTCCAGTCCTGACTGAGAGCTCATGTTTCCATTGTAAAGTGAAACCACAGTGAAACCCTTGTTTACCTGACAAACCAAACTGCTCTCAGTTTGTACAATCTGTGCAGTAAAAAAAGAGATAAAATGATTTAATGGACCTAAACTGAGAAAGGCTATGGCCAGCTGTCATTTATTCATTTCAAAAGGCTAAAATTACAGATATTATTGAGCAGTTAAAACACAAAAAATGTGTCATATGGTCTTATTCCAGACTGGATGAAAACTCTTAAGCTTCAGTTTTAAAGGAGAAAGGAATTCTTCATAGCTACTTTAAAGGTGCTAATTGGATAGATTTAAAACTTTCGACAAATTAATCGCGGTTATCAATGGAAACAAAGTGACGGGTTTGATGTTATGTCAGAGATGTCAATTTTAAAGATCTCACACTGGCTGTAGAACAGTCCAATTGATGACATCTAACACAGTGGTTCTTAACTGGTCTGGCTTTGGGACCCACCATCACCCCGCAATGACAAGCGAATTCGAAGAAAATGTTCAACTTCTAAAATGAATTAATGAGTGCAGATTGAACCTGGGATAGTGCAGAATAACACAATATGCCAACACAACAAAAGTTTAATGATAAATGATGCTAGAGAGGAAAATATTCCCTTTTACACTAAATTAGCTGCATTTTAATGTAAAAACAAATCTTAGATAACGCAACATACCTTATTTTAACAGACTCAACAGTGCTTTCAACATTAAATAAAAAAGTCCAACTGGTGAGAAGTAGTTTCAAAAAGACTCAAACTTTCTCCAGGCTCAATTAGCAGATGAAAACAAACTGTGAGAGTGAATAGATGGCATAAAAAAATCCCCTTCAAAATAAAAGCACAGGATTTCTTTTGCCCAGGCAAAGGCCCACGACCCACTGAAAATGGGTCCACGACCCACTTTTGGGTCCCGACCCACCAGTTGAGAATCACTGATCTAACAGGAATACCAGTTGGCTGTGTTCTGTGTTATGTAGCCAGTGTATGAAAATGTTCCATTGTTGCAAACAGTTTATATACAACACTGAATGGTTTCCTTGAGATGACGACATGACCTCAACTTGCATCTAAAACATTACTAAGCACTCATTGGAACGCCTGTACAATGCATGGGATTTATTTATAGTTTTTGAAATAAATTAGCCAATCAGTTAATTTGTCTTTTTAAATCACTGCAATGGGAGCAGTTTCTATTTACAACTGTAAGTGGCATGTTAGATGCTATTCAAATGCTATAATTGTATTGCTTGTGAACATGTTAAGTGCAATAATAAATTATTAATTTATACACCTTGACCTAATTATGCTCTTCTTTCTCAACTAGATAGTGAACACATGCTTTTCTAGCTTCTCTGCTATGAGCTGCTGTTTGTAATCGGCAGTTCAGCCAACATTATTGTGGCAAGTGCAAAGGTCACAACCACTACAACACTGTTAATTAACCCCTTTAAGCACTTCACTTGCTCCTCCATCAGTACACAATGACCTTGTTAACTTGAGTGAAATACACTCCAGAGCAAGTACTATATGATAGGCCTTTGTTTAGAGGGATAACTTCACATCTGGGTATGGTACAGACACAAAATAGCCAATACACAAACACTAACGAATTAACAGAACCAATTATGAAACACTGATAACTAATGTCAAAGTCCTGAGGAATATTTAATTCAAATAAACCTAGTTAATCTAGTTAAAAAATCAAACTAAAGGTTGTTTTAATAATTCAATAACTTCCACAAAATGATTGACCATTCAGTGTGCACGCATAAGATCCAAACTTCACACCATAAAAAAAAAATCCCTAACTGCAGTGTATCTAAGAAAATAGCAAATAAGGAAAAACAAGGCAAACAGGTGGTTAAAAAACTGCTCATTTAATAGTAAGACTGCTGGTGGCAGTGGGCGATTTCAGTCTATATAACCAACACAATAATCAACATTTTTGAATCACAAACTACACACAATACAATCCATTTCAAAGTCCATTTGTTAGTCCAACAGGGGCTAGACACCAAAAGCTGATGTCACAATTATCAGGTAATGTTTTGACTTAACGGTTCATAAATAAAAACATGCTATATACTTTTTCATAAAAAAGACAAAAAATTTACAGATATTACATAATTCAAAACAACTTTTTTTTAAGTAACTGTATGTGTAAAAAATATTTCATACGCAGGGCACCAGTCTGCAGCAGATTTTACTCATTCTAGTCCTGAGATTCTGCTTTACAAAAACAACAGAAACAAAATCTTTTTTTTCTCCTCTCTCTATTTTTTTCTTTTACAATACCACAGTAGGCCGCATGTCCTGCAGCTGTTTCAACATAAGGTCAGCGACACCTGAAAAGGCCCCGTCTATGGTTATTTTAACCTTACCAAGGGATTTCAAATCCTGACGGTTGTTGAATCTGACACAGGTGTCTTTGGTGTTCAGGCTGGATGTTTTCCTCAGTGTCTCAAGTACGTCAACTTTCCTCGTCAGGGGATGTTCACATTTATTTGACTGTTCTAAGAATTTTAAGAAAGACATTTCAAATCCCATCGGTTTGAAAGAGGCCAGTGGTGCGTTCTGCTCGGTCGTCGTCTCCTCCTGTATCACTGCAGGGCAAGAGGAGTCCGATTCATCATCCCTGCTGTAAGCTACCTCAGTCTTGGTTGTGCGTGGAATTTTCTTGCGTTTCACTAATTTGCTGATCAGTTTTCGTGGACGTCCCCGTTTGCGTTTTAGCACCACAGATCCATCGGAACTTTCATCGTTTGATAGTTTGCTGTCGAACAATGTAGCAGGGGACTCTGCCGAGGCCCTTTTGCGTAGGACAGGCTTCGAATACCCGTACTCCCCACTCTCCAGGCAAGTGTCTGTTGCCGTCAACTCGTTGTCCGACAGGTCAGAGGTGTTTTCCGATTTAGAATCATCACTCCTGATGGGGCGGCACTTCTGCCTGGGGAACTTCTTGCAGAATATGAAGTGACTCCTTTGCTGTTCCAGGTACTTTTCTGACAATCCGTGTCCCACATAATGTTTTAATATGCTCCGCTCTGACTTCATGACTGACTCACAACCCTTGATCATACAGGGGTATTGTAGAGGAAATTTCTTAGTGCACATTGAAGATGCCTCCACTTTTGATTTGAGTGAGGGTTTTCCATATTTTGTCCAGTGATTTTTTGCCTTGCTAACTCTCTTTGTGTCATTTCCCCTCTGTAGGATCTTTTTATTGCTCTCAATATTTTCCTTGCCATTACTCGTTTTGGTCATCTGGTAATGCAAAGTCTTTGAATTCGGTTTCACACTGTCTTCTTTTATCTGTTGATTCTTTAGTTTAGGCTGGTAGAGGTCCTGATGCTTTTTCATGACATGTCTAAGCATGTTTGACTTTGTGGCATAGGAACGGTCACAGCCTTCAATTTCACACTTGAATGAGCCATTTAATTGTTCAGCTTTGCCCAACTTCATATCTTTATGCTGTTCTTTGACGTGCCCTATGTACTTCCAGAAAGCAGTGAAGGATGCTGTGCATCCTTGGTGGCTACATGCAAACCTGCCAAGCTTTATGCTGGATAAGATATTACCAACCTTATCAAGACTGAATTGATGCAGCTGAAGATAATGCTGAAAGAGGTTGGGAACTTCTTGGAAAACTCGGGAGCAGTCTTTGACTTGGCATCTGAATTCAGAAATCTGGGGGATCTCTGCCTCTTGCTCCTCATCATTGTGGTCCACGGTATCATCCATTCCTTCACTCTGGTCCTGTTCTTTGTTCACCTCCAATGCTGACAAGGCAGACTGGTGAACAGCCCGGTAGTGGAGGATCAGATTATGCTGGATGGTGAAGGCAGCCACACAACCTTGGTGAACACACTGATATGGCCTGTACGGACTCAGCGCATCTCCTGAGATGGACTTCTTTTCTTTTGTCTTCTTGGTCACGTCTATGCTAGGCTTAACTATTGCCTGTAGGCCGACAGATTGTTTGTCAAGATATGGAGGCCCATTAGCGTGAGACCCAGACAGAACATGGGTGAGAGCAACTGACACTCTGGGCAAATGGGCTCCGAGATGTTGAACACTTGTTTGTTGAGGGGGCACCTTGGGCAAGTTTCTTTGTGGTCCATGTGACCACTGCTGTGCTGGCATCCCTGCTTGTACTGCCTGAAAACGTGAAGGGGAGGTATGAGCCTGCTGTGGTGGAGACATTGTTTGGTTGTGCATGGGAGCTGTTTGCAAGGTGTGAATGACTGTGGAGCGATTGTCATCTTGAAATTTCTGATTAGTGTTGTCCATGTTTGTAGGCGATACAAATGCCTGTGACTGGTAATCACTTTTCACTGCATTTTTGTGTGAATACAGATGTGTTCCGTTCTCCACTAATGAGTGAGTAGACATTTCGGTTTGAGCTGGTGCAGACACACAGTTACGAATAGCAGCAGACGCGTTAGCGTTTGCCTCTCTGCGCTTCAGATCTAGATCTGCGATTTCTTTAGCTGATAATTTGTGAACCGACTGGTAGTGAGCTCGAAGGTTTGAGTTACGAGTGAATCTTTTACTACATTTCTGACACTTAAAAGGGGCATATTGGCCATATCTTTTTTTAACCACATTTACCATTTCAATAGTGTAGCTGTGAGTTTTGGAGAGGTGTCTCCAAAGTGCCTCACTTGACTTGGAACTAAAGGTGCAATTCTCATTCTCACAAGCAAATGGCTTGGCAGAATCCTTTGTAGAACCTGTCTGGCTGTTCATACTATTGCTACTTTGTTCCACAGGAGCTGACATCTGATCAGATATTTCTCTGACCAAGTCGAGCCTTTCAAATGCACTCTGAATTTCTGTCATCCATTGTTGCTGGGTGGCAGATAACGGAATGGGCTCAAGGTCTGCATCATTCGCCAGGACAACTGCGGGGCTCAATACCTCCTCAGAGGTGGAGGTTTCTCTGAAACAAGTAAAGCTCTGTGTGTCAAGGAGATGTTCAATTTCATCAGAGTTTCCTATGTTGATTACAGAGTTTTCTTGAGTGACTTGTCCATCACTAGCTGAGTCATCCTTGGCGTCACAAGTCATTTGATGAAGTCCATATTTACTGGAAGGACTGCACATTGGACCAAAAGACAGGGGACTCTTTGAATTAGCATTAAGATCAGCGGCGCTTGAAAAGCATGAGCTGTTTCTACGATGAAAGTCACCAGCCAAAATCTGTTCCCGCAGTCTCTTTTTAATATCTTGCTCAGTTGTCTTCCTTTGTATTTCAGCCTGCTTACCACTTACTATCGCTTGACTAAGCTCACCATCAGGCAACAGTGTTCGCATCACTTGGTTTGAATCTGGTGTCTGAATGGTTGTCTCAGAGCGATACCCTTCTACACTGTGGTCTGTGGGAACACTTCCCGGAGTAGCAGTGGAAGGGTTTTCTGTGAGAATTTGAGAGAGAAGTGGGTCAGGGAATTCACTTCCAGCAAACGTATCAACACTAGGCTGCGGATAATGGGCTGCAGTATACGAGTTTTCCTCTCGCTTTAGCTGGACATTTTCTGTATGCTGTATAACTGAGCTTCCCGGCAAGCGTTCACCAGCTAAATAGGGAAGACAATGGTTTTGGAACAATGGCTGGGGACCAGGTGTGTTTACAAATAGATCAGACATGTTAGATTCAGTCATGATTTGTTTAAGAATGTCATCATTTGTCTCACCATTCCCATATTCTGGCAAATTATCTTGTGAATAATTTGGGGTGGCATAATCTTTTGTGGCTGATGTGTCATTTGTCACAGACTGATCTGGCTTCTCCTCATAGGCAGCAGCAGGACCATATGACAACTGCGGCTGAGCTGTGCCAACGGTTTGCTCTGAATTGAGAAGGTCAAGAAATGATGCTGGCAGGTCTGTGTTTAGTTCAGAGTCCTCGTATGGTTTGCAGATTGCACGTTTGGACAAATGGCCTCCAAGGGATTTGGGACTATTAAACTGTCTAAAGCACCTGCAACAAACAAACTTGCCATCCCTAAGAATTGCTGGCCATTTGGTCCTTTTGTTTCTTTTGTTAGTTGGATAAGCTTGGGAAGAGCTCATTTGTTCACTTCCAGGAGTGGAGTGCCAATTTTGACTACCTGGACCTTGGGACTGTGTAGTTGTTGGTTTTGTATCACTTCCTAGCTGAGAAAGAACAATGGGACTTAAAACAGTTTCCATCAGAAGTGAAGCATTCTGGTTGTGTGCTGATGAGGCATGTATAGTAGTACAGTTTGAGCTTGTACCCATATTATTATATGAAGGTGATTGGATAACATTCTGCCTCTGAACTCCATGAACTTGTTCTCTGTTGACTTGCTGGTTCTGAACTGAGTTGACTGAACTGAGGTATCCAGCAGATGATGTGCTTGGTGCTGGAGCATAGGTTATCTTGATTTTAGTACGAGCAACTTTCCATTGCTCATAGAAATCTGGGTGAACCGTTTTCATGTGCTTGGCGACACTTCTGTAGGAACTGTAGTGCCTTATACATGTTTCAAAAGCACAGTGATATCGCTCTCTCTGTCCTGGAGGGGGACCTGTGTTAGTTGAGGATGTCACGGAGGTCTCTGATCTGTTCCCTGTTACTGGCTGAGGGGTTACTGTTGGAGGAAGTCGTTGCGACATTGCAGGCTCTACAGAGTTTTGGGGTGGTGTTAATGTAAACAGCTTGCTACTACACATTGGCCCTTGCTGCCCTGGCAATGGTAAGTCGCATTCAGAGTTGTAAGCCACTGATCCAGTATTTACATTGGTTGGGAACATTTGTGGCGGGCCAAGCAAGATATCTGTATTACAGCTATGTGATGCGCTACCCAAATTAGCTTCAAATGGAGGTACTGGTTGATTCTGTTGGGATTGTTTCAGCTTTTCAAAAGAATGAACACCTGAACCATGTCTGTGCCTATTAGACAAGTGGGAATTCACAGGCTGAATCACAGAATTATTCGAACTCTGTGTCTGACTGGTGGTTGGGAAATGAGGATTTTGTGGTTCTTGTTTGACTCTGTAATGTCCTAAGGTTTCCACAGGTGCTTGTGAAGATTTCAGCAAACCCTCAATGGACACTGGCAGCCTTCCATTATTTGAATCAATAACACTGTCCGTGTTCCAGTTTTCTTGGGAACTCTCTCGTTTGATGGGAGGATGATCGGAAAGCATTTGTTCAATGAGTGAAGGGCCCGGCTGCACACTTTGAGAGGTCTGTTCAGAGGGCAGGCTTTCCTTTTCCTGACTGGCATGCCCTGCCTGGTGCAAATCAAGCTGGTGTTGTGAATGGAATACCTTTCCACAGTCCACAGCTTTACAGGTGAACGTTTTATAATGCTGTGCCTCATGGTCATAGAGTTTAAAGGCCTCATTGAAAATCTTTCCACAATTTGGAAACATGCATCTAGCCTTAAAAACAGAATGTGTTTTCCTGTGTATAAGGAGTTCAGTGTTGGACAGAAAACTTGTCTTGCAGTTCAACTGTATACAGATGTAAGGCTTCACACCACAGTGAACCTGTAAATGATCATTAAGATGGGTGACATTAACAAAGTGGCGGCGGCAGTACTGGCAAACAACCTTTTTGCTCTGCATTTCGAGGAAAGTCTTAGCTTCTTCATTATCCCCATGAGCTTTAACATGTGCAATGAGATTTTTGAAAAATTTGAAGCTCCTTCTGCATTTTCCAACAGGGCACACATTTTCCTCACTACTCTCTCTGTTACACTTTGCAACTCTGGCCTGAACATTTGAACTCAACTCCTCATTTTGCCCAAAAGACCCACCATTTTCATGAACTTTGTTTTCCGTCTTGGCCTTTAATGCTGCAATGACAGGAGCGGCTGTTTTAGGGTTAGCCAATTTCTTGTTTGTTTTCATTGCTGTCAGTCTTTCCTTGCATGACTGTTTAACATGTGAGGTTACATGAGGAATCAATGTGTCTTTTGAGGTAAAGGTTTGAGCACATATTGGGCAACTGTACACTCCACCGCTCAGATGAGTCTGTGCATGGCGTACAATCCTGTGTCCGAGAAACTCTTTGTCGCACAGCACACAGTACTGCATATATGCTTGCCAGTTTCTGAACCTGGCAGATATGAAACCTTTTTCTCTCAGTTTCTTCATTTCTCTGTTTTTCTGTCTCTTGTCTGTTATATCCTTCAGTTCATAGGTGCCGCTGACTATGTGCTCTGGGACATTATTAAACCCCTCTTGACTGAAAAACTCTTCCTCTTCTTCTGGGCCCTCAGTATCATTCAGCAGGTCAATGGATGACACTATTGAAGCTTCTTCACCCATTAGTGCAAGACAATGGCGCTTTAGTGTTTTCCAGTCCCAGAATTCTGGATCAAAAGGCCACTGAGTTTTAAAAACCAGTAAGAGCTCGCAGCGTAGAGAGTTGGGGACAGGCATATTCTCCTCCTCTACCTTTTGATCTGGTTCATTGTAAAGAGTCTCCACAGCATAGTATGAATCCACAGTGGGCTCCAGGAGGAATTCTGTAAGCTGGCAGGCTCGCTTGACTTCCAGGTCAGTGGGAAGCAAGCAGGATATTGTTTTACACACAGTGGCCTTGGTGTTTCCATCATTTGATTCCATTCGCAGAGCCCTGATGCACATTTCGACACACACTGGCAGTCCAACGCTGTCAATCTATGAAAAAGAGAAGGTGGAGTAACTTAAAGCTGCCAAATACATGGAGCCCCCTTGAACAGCCATACTTAATGAAGCAATTATTTTTTGAAAAACAAATTATTTTTAGAAAAGATAGGCACTGCAAACTAAATATTCCTGGGTTAAACCCTGTTTGGCAAAGCAATCCAGCAAACCAGCATCAACACAAAATCCCCAACATATGCAGGTCTTAAAGTAAAGAAAGATTCAAAACTTGAAAAGTTGTCCAGGAGACAATGTGTAATGCAATGGATTTATTTAAGAATTACATGAATTTAAAAGTGCTCTCTGTCGCAAATCAGAAATGGTGTCTAAGAACTTTAAGCCCTGCATATGGCTACCAGTAGATGGCCAGAAAATCTTTTTCTCAACAGAATTATATATTTAAAAAAAAACCCACCTGCAGATCTGAAAAGTGACTTTAAAGGTCCCATATGATCAAATCTACAGAATATTTAGACATTTACCGACGTAAACACACATTGTATGGCAATTGATGACAGTTCAAACACAATTTGAATGCCATGTCCCTTTATCCCAACAGAAGCCAAATGATTACTTAGCTCAATTGAGAATACTCCGTAGCGACAGTGGCTAATTCAGACGCTAGCAACAACAGCAGGCTATGAGGCTACGCGAACTCCACATAGCTTTTATTAGACTGTAAATAGTATCATATGTTGCCAGAACACTGCCATTGAGTCTTTCTTTCTCCCAACACTGGCAAAGAAAAGAGACACTTGTGTTGCCTTTTACAGCCGACAACATAACACTTGACTGTAGGAGGATGAAAACAGAGAAGATGCTGACAAAGCCCAACAATGCAGAGGCTTCAGTTTTTCCATCCTCTCAGGTTTGGTTGGCTGAAGGATGACTTAAGAATATATGTAAAGGCCAGAAAAAACACTTTTTCCATAATATGGGACATTTAAGAATAGTGTTCTCTTTTGTGGCAGCTGCCGTTACAACCATAGGCTCAGTATGTTCGAGATACCAACATGATTACCAGAATATGGCAGAAAACACTTTCACTTGTCACATGATTTTGGCGAGTACTGGCTTATGCAATGATCAAGAAACGAGGACCATGCAAATGTTTCACTCTGAAACTTGGTCTCCTTATGAATCCAATGTAAAGCTCAAACCAGGGTATACAACAATTATAACTACTTTATTATCAAAGTGGGGGCACACTGAAAAACAAGTGGACTGTTTCCTAACCTCTGATTGGATGACCTTGATGAGGAACAGGATGTGGTACACAGTTTTGGAGAGTAAGGACATCTGGCGGCATCTGTCGAGGAAGGCCTGCTCCGATGGCTCCAAGCGCTTCAACAGCTTGCTCCAACACAGAGTGAGCTCCCTGGTTAAAGGAAAGGGAATTTATTACCCATTCATTTATTCAGGCTCTTCGGCCGCTGAACGTGCTCATAGGGCAAAAACAAACAGTAATTCCCAAAGAACCTGCAAAGGTTGAAATGCACCCCTAACAATACTGCCAAGCAAACTGCATGTCAGTGCTCTGATACTATTTGCATATATTTAAATTAAGTAATTTGCATATATTTATTTCAAAATCTGCCCAAGTCTATGCAAATGAGTCTTATTGTACTGTATGTTTGTGGTAGAATGAGCAGAGACATTTTTTACAATGCCTGACCAGCCGCAGTCAGATCAGGAGTTATTCAGGGTTTCACCCATCACAACCAACACTATAACCTCTCGTGCATTTATACTCTGCCACTAAGATAATTGCAATGTGTAAAAAGGCAAATTGTGCTCAGCTTCAAAACTTTATGGACTTGCTTGTGTCATATATTTAGCACAATATATTCAGTCAATAGATCCTTAAGAAGGGGCAGATGATTATCGCAAAGAATACGTTAAGTCATGGTGCTATCAGTGTCCGCAATCCTTTCCTTTATCCTTTGTGAATTTTTTGTGAGTGTGGATTAATAGTGGGTAATGTGGAAGTTAATGTGTGCTTATTCATTTAGACTGTCTGCAGATTATTATGCTTTAAATCTTGTTTCAGTATGATGCTGCTTGATTTTTCTTCACACCAGCAGCATCACATTTTACCGATCAGTGTAGTTAAAAGCTAGAATAATTTTAAAATCACTGCAGACTATTTATAATAATAAAACAAACATTTTACAGTTTATTCAAGTACACTTGCATACATATTTATATATTTATTCATACAGCCTTGTTAATTTCGTACTAAGAAAGGTGTAGACCAGGGGTGTCAAACTGATCCAGTAAAGGGCCGAGTGGCTGCAGGTTTCTGTTCCAACCAAGAAGAAACACACCTGAATCCAATCAATCAATCACCTGAACTGTCTTCACTCAGTTGATTAATTATCAGTATCACCTGTGCTCCTGCCATGTTTGTGAAAACATAATACAGCATAATATGTCCAGAGTATAACAGGGACATTTATAGCATTTGTAAGCATTTTACAGAATGATTTTTTTGGGACATCCTATAATAAGGTGTTTTTCTTTTGACATTTTTAAATATAATATAGTATGCCATTTCTTTCCAGTTTTGGACACACTATAATATAGTGTTTCTTTTTTCATATTTTTGGATATACTATACTATTACCTGGGTCCAACAGCATTTTTAGGTGCTTTTTTGGGTGAACTACACTATGACCAATTTTTGGATATACTATAATTTGTTTTGTTGTCATCTAGAACAGGGGTTTCAAACTGATCCAGGAAAGGGCAGAGTGGCAGAAGCACACCTGAATCCAATCATTCAATCAGCTGAACTGTCTTCACTCAGTTGATTAGTTATCAGTATCACCTGTGCTCCTGCTTGGTTGGAACAGAAACCTGCAGCCACTCGGCCCTTTACTGGATCAGTTTGACACCCCTGGTGTAGACCAATAGAATGACATGAATCATGCTATTTGGTTCGGCCCTGTTAAGGATAAATGTGTCCTTCCTCCAGAAAACAAGGAACCCTATATAGACAATCAAATTGGGTGGCTTGTGATTTCTTACCAAGCACAGTATGTATCTCCTTGAAGAAGCTGTCGGGTCAGGAAAGCCGAGCATAGGCTGAAAGCTGCCCTCTCCTCTCCGTCTGACTCCAGGTTGCAGATCATCTCTAATGCATCACGGCAATCCTCCTTTGAAAGCTGTAGAGATGAATGACATGTATACAGTAAAGTTACACTGAAGGAAACACCCACAAGCTTGATTACCAAATGTTTTCAAGTAAAAGGAAGAACCATAAATGGACAGTCACACAAATTCAAACTGCTTTTCGGTGTATACTGCCACCTTGTGGATGAGGAATGTATTACAGAAATGTCCTGTAACTGCAATGTTATTCTATAACAGGGTCTGTTTGACTGAACTAATATAATGCAAAGCTCTATTAGCTGTGATTACATCCTTTAAGCACAATTAACAATTTGCCAAAATCTTTTAAAAAAAATCTGATTTAAATGCAATTCTGTAAACTTAATTATCCAGCAACCCTCACCTCATCCATCAGCTGGTCCTGCTCTGAGGTGGCACAGAGGCAGGCAAGGTACATCTGCTTGAAAGGTCCCTTCCCTTCGAAGGCAGGGCACTCGGAGCATGCCTTTGCGAGCAGTGCAGCCTTACCAAGCTGACTTTCCTTCATCAGCTGCTTAACTCTCATCTCCAACAGCCCCAGCCCCTCCTGCACAAGGAACTCCTCAACTGAAACCAGAAGGAAATTTTTATGGGGATTTTCTTTGTTGAATCAAGGACACCCTAAATTTCTTCATCATCATTACATTGCGTGCTGGATCAAAAGACATTTTACAGCAATAATCACAACCAAAACTGAATAACATTTCTGACCAGGACCGCCCTCGACCATGGCAGGTGTTGAATGATTTCTGTTCACATTATAGACCAACAAAAATGACATTTTGTGGGGGCGGAGCCTAACGTGTGGTGGAAAGTGACAGTTCGCTGCGGGCCCCAGCACTGTGAGAGATACAGTTGTCAAAATAATATGAATCGTCCAGATGTTTGTTAGCAAACTAACCCTTAACAAGGATGTGAGATTTCCTGATCCGATTCGACGAGAAAACATGGTTTAAAGATAGTTCAAAATCAAAACAAATGCTGTGTTTGTAGGTTAGATAAGGAGACTTTAGCAGGAAAGTCAATTTGGTTTTGTGAAGTCTGTGGATCTAGTGTGTATAAATATAAATTCCTCCTTTTGGTTTTTCTCAGATGAGAGCATAGGACAAGTAATTTACAGAGCAGATATGCATGTTGTAGCAGACAAACAAAATGCTTTTTTATTTTCCCAATATACTGTGTTGGAGAAATTACACATGGTCCCAGTTCTTAATAAGACAGTTGATAATGGTGTACCTCTCCATTATCAGGATATATTCACCATAAACATACATAGGCCACCCTCCCTTCATTTCAGTTACACTTTGAAATTGGAAAACTGTCATGCAGATCTGTGTAGAAAGTCTGAAAATGAGCGCAGGAGCTTACCTTGTTCAGTCTGTAGGTTTTCATTGGACAGAAGGCCTTGCAGGACCTGGTTGGTCCAAACACCATCATACTGGCCCAAAGAAGAGAGCAGGGATAGCAGAGCTATTCCATTCTCCTGCAGCTTGCTGTAAGCAAACTGTACGAAAAAAAGGACAAAATGTATGACTTGGGGGGTAACCAGGAAAACACATTTGACTACATTTGAAGGCTATTTAGTCAATATTTTGGCAAATGAAAAGCAAGATTATGGAAACACAATTAGTTGAATATTTACTGAAAACTCAAGACAAGTTTTGGAATTGTTTAAGATTGCACAATATTGGATGTTTTGCCAACATTGGATGTTTCCCCATCTCATTTTGGCCAATAGCTGAGACTAATATATATGCAAGTTCATTTTTCTGCAAGTCTTGCATGCAGTGGAATTTAACCTCTGAGGACTAAGCCCTACATTTACTGTATGATCCCTAACCATAATGCACAAGCATGCTATATCCCTCTCGTTTTCAGGACAAACTTATTTAATAGACTCACAATATTCAACTCATTTTATTTCTGTTTCGGCCCAAACAACAGTGATCTGTAGGATACTAGGATGGGGTGAATGCCATGTTGTTCTGTTGCACATGGTCTCTGGGATCAGCTCTGTTGTGAGAGCTACGTCAAACACACACAGTTAGAAAAACGGTTGTAATTTGTCAAAGGACTACTAAATGGATTATGGAGGACACCTTAGTCTCAACAGGCTTCGGCTTAGGTCTAATGGCAGAAACACCTCCCTTTTACTATTCACAGAAGACCATAATTATTTAATTTATACATTTGATAAAGCCTATAAAAAGAATGCTGCCCAACACTGGCAGCTTGCCGATTCTAAGCAATGATCTTCTTTCGGAGTGGAACTAAGCAAAGGTCAGTTCTGGCATTTAAAAAAAAAAAAAAAATTGGTTCGGAGTTCTTTCTTCATACGAGAATCATCAGCTTTACCTGCACAGATGACTTGAAGTCTTTCCATAAGCCATCTGGAACCTCTGTCTTCAGCGACAGCAAGAGCTCCACAAAACTTCTGCAAAACAAACGGGCAATCAACAAAAACATAATACTGATATCACTAACATTTTAACATGTTTAACCTGGGCCACATGGGGCACTTACGGTAAGTCACAATAGAAGTCGTATAGATCTATTCCTGGTGAGCATGAGTGCAAGTAGTATTCAGAAGATTCTAGCTTGCTTACAATCATACAGTTCTGCTAAAAAACAAAAATTCATAGCTTTTCAGAGAACTAGGCTTGATCAGAAAACTGCAGCGATCAGTATCTCGGGGAAACTAAGCAGTTCATGTCTCCCCATTTATCACATTTTTTGTGAAATAAAGCTCCAAGGCATCCACTGGATGGGGAGGGGCTTAGCCTCTCCATTCAGACCACCTGTGCTTACTTTCTCTGCTTATGCCAATATGGTGATTGACAGCAATGGGAGCTATCCACATTAGACTTAATTTTTGCTCTTCAGAAAAGTAGAGGAGCTAACCCTACATTGATGTTTTACACAGTATAATAATACCAGGATGTCTGACTACATCCTGTCACATTTTGCAGTAAACATGCCAGCATGCTTGTTTGTTACTACACTGCTCAAAAAAAATAAAGGGAACACTAAAATAACACATCCTAGATCTGAATGAATGAAATATTCTTATTAAATACTTTGTTCTTTACATAGTTGAATGTGCTGACAACAAAATCACACAAAAAATATCAATGGAAATCGAATTTATTAACCTATGGAGGTCTGGATTTGTAGTCGTACTCAAAATGAAAGTGGAAAAACACACTTCAGGCTGATTCGACTATGATGTAATGTCCCTAGAACAAGTCAAAATGAGGCTCAGCAGTGTGTGTGGCCTCCACGTCCTGATGTACTGGCCTGTCTCCTGGTAGCGCCTCCATGCTCTGGACACGACGCTGACAGACACAGCAAACCTTCTTGCCACAGCTCGCATTGATGTGCCATCCTGGATGAGCTACACTACCTGAGCCACTTGTGTGGGTTGTAGACTCCGTCTCATGCTATAACTAGAGTGAAAGCACCGCCAGCATTCAAAAGTGACCAAAACATCAGCCAGAGAGCAAAGGAACTGAGAAATGGTCTGTGGTCACCACCTGCAGAACCACTCCTTTGTTGGGGTGTCTTGCTAATTGCCTATAATTTCCACCTGTTGTGTATTCCATTTGCATGTGAATATGATCGTCAATCAGTGTTGCTTCTTAAGTGGACAGTTTAAATTCACCTAAGTATGATTGACTTGGAGTTACATTGTGTTGTTTACATGTTCCCCTTATTTTTTTGAGCTGTGTATTTTAATGTCTTTAATGCTGGTTTTACAGTAAACATAGGAAAAACATTGGAGGCCGTCTGAGTAAGTAAGTCCTTATAAAGTGCATCATAAATGCAGTATTTTAGAGTATTTTCATTAAATTGTTTGTTTCAGTTTAGTTGTAGTAAGGAGTAGGGGAACACAATTAGTTTTCATCGTGATATCTATAGAATCTATATTACAATGGTGATATTTCCTTAGAAAGGACGAAAATCTTTCTTTTTTTCTTTAAATTTTCTCTGGAATGGTAATAGGCTGGCATTCAGCATAATGATGATTGAATATGTAGTTAAACCCTTTTTCTTATCTGCAGTTAATCACATCTTTAAATGGTACTTACAGCGAGAGCCTCTCCACCACAAAAGGAACGTTTTCACACTGCAATGAGAGGTACGGAGAAGCCTGGGCGTAACTCAGCAAAGCAACGATGTACACTTCCACCAACGCCAAAGGTTCTTCCTCTATCTTCCAACGTCCTGCATACTCCAGCAGCGTCTACAGAGAGGGGAGAACACTCATTCACTTACCAAGCAACAATTTAAAGAGATCTTGTTTTCACCAAAAACTTTACTAGCAGTTTGGAAATCAAAGCAGAAATTGAGTATTTAGCACGGTGGGTCAAGTTTTCCTATTCATAAATCTGTAGAAGAAATTGTTTAACTAATTTAAATTGTGAAGGTGTAGAGAGCTTACAACATAACGATGGGAGTATATGAAGGCCATTCCAATATTCAATTATGTCTGCTTTGACTGCAATTGTTGATTTACACAACCTATGTGCTCTTGTTGAGTCAATAGTAGATTGTTAAGCTAAAACAAAGCTATCTGTATTTAATGTTAGTCTGCATCCTGGCTGATCCCACCACAAGTGAACGGCTTTCACCCTGAAGTCTTGAGTGACCACTTGAGATCAAATCTCACATCTCCACTATATGCAAATAAACATGAAGCAAAACACATGGTTAATAGACGGTTGCTGCAATGTGAGATTACAGGAATGCCTGTAGTAGAATCCTACATAAGCATGAATTTGGAAATATTTTATAAACTTAGCAGAAGGAGGAGAACATAACACTGACTGACATCTGCCTTCCTCAATCTTTCGAAACTTGTTTCCAGTGATATATTACAGAATGAACAGTATATAGTGACTTTGTTGTAAACCTTACTGTTGCTGCTCTAGAAAATGAACCAGTAAGAGTACTGATAAAGGGGTCAGGCAAAAATGAGTATGGATAAAAGAACAATAAAATCCTAAAAGACACCCAAAGCTGGTTAGTGGCTTCACCCTGAGTACGGCCTAAATAGGCAGTCACAGTTTGTATTTCATGTTTACAGTGAGAAAGAAAGTGGCACCAGTGCTCTTAAAGGAGCCTGGTGCTGGATAAGCCAGCTAAACTGCATTGTTTTGACTAGGTCTTAATGCTCTGTTACGCTATTGCTAACTGGATCATAGTTCTACCATCCAGGGTCAGGTTGTACCGGATTCTCCAGGTGATTTAAGTGGTAGTATTTAACATCCTTGGCTGAATTTTCATCCTTTCAGGAGATGCAGCAATGTCATGTGTGATGACGTTAGTAGCATTTTGTTGTATTTAGAACATTTATTGGAAGCTTGACCTCCCAGTATATCAGGGGTGTCAAACTGATCCAGTAAAGGGCCGAGTGG
>CAFUXE010001250.1:252832-267104 GCA_903364295.1 Serranus cabrilla
AAGAAAAGAGGTTTGGAAAAGTAATAAAAGGTCATCTTTTGGACAATCCACAGCAGCCCAAGAGCAGAACTTAAAATATTGATCTGACATTCACCAGGCGGACACAAACACATTGCTCAGTAACTGCTGGATGGTTACATAAACTGTTTACAACTTGTTTGCACTGTGGCCAAGCTGTACAGATGCCATTGCAATGCTTTCTGTGTGTATTTGCAACAATATCACACCAAGATATCATGACGCCATAATGTTAAGGCTGTTGATATCCATCCATCCATCCATCCATCCATCCATCCATCCATCCATTTCACCTGCTATACTCACCTATCCTTGAAGAGGTTGCAGGTCTGGATCCAAGCTTAGTGGGTGAGAGGCAGAGTAAACACTGGATGGCCAGTCAGTCATAGTATGGAAACATCCACAACAACCATTCCCTCCTATGGGTAATTTAGAAGGGTGGGGAGCAGGGAAAACCAACACTGATTGGAAGAACAAGGAAAATCCACAAACTTTCAATCCAGAACCTTGGTTTTTCAAGAGACAGGCCTAACTGCTGCTGCTAAAGCTAATATCTTCTCGCTTGCTGTACCCAGAATCATCTGGAAGGGATAATGTGTTTTTCAATGGACTAGTCAGAGGGTTATCCTTTGTATATGTACAGTTAGCATGAACATACTGTGATCCATCTCAGGACAGGTTAGGTGTGAGTTACTATGGTGATGTACCTGATGAACAAATGTGGACTGGCTTCTGGCCAGGCAATTAGTGCTGAATGCTATTGATCCACAACTCCATCAGCCACCCACAGCTGTGTTATTATGGTTACCTATATAAGACATATAGCATTTTACCAGAAAGCACAAATTACTATTGAAGAATCAAATTCATGTGGATGTGTGCAGGCTCTGTCGAGACACACTGTGTAATGGTTAGCTGTAGAGAGTCAGGGAGTCCATTTATTGAAAGCAGGTGCACTGATTGAGTGAAGTGGCTGAGGGACTCCTGCTGCTTGAGTTTATATAGTAGGATTTCATTAATTCCTACATGAAAGCGTCAGTAACAACACAGCTCAAGCTGTATACGTTCATTTAGAGATTATATTTTAATAAAAAAGAGACACATTACACAGATGTTCAGTTCCTTTTTCGTCATCGCTGCATCATGCTGACTATAGATTGATTGTTAGTTATTATAAGTACTATTTCAGGTCTTGCACAAAAGTGTTTGTGCCACCTTTGTGATCTTTACTGTGTTGGTTGCAATGGACACTGATCACCCTACCTAGCTTGCATGTTGTTTGAATCTGTGTTTACATTGTAAAATGATTCCTGGCTGTCTGGTAGAAGCATAAATGGGCCTTTCTTCACATTAATGAAGCTATCCGGAATGTTGCTGGAGTATTAAACCTGTTTACCACATAGCGAGCAGAGTTGCAAGGTAATTGGAGACATAAAGATGTCAGGTACCTGCCGTCTTCCCACTTGTCCTTGCTGCTAAGGACATCCCTGCTGTGGACAAACAACATCAGTACTGTTGGATTAAAAACCTATATAACATAACATATACGTACATTGTGGAATAAGGAGGCTCATGTACAGGGAATAAGTAGTTTATTCTGTTGTCGAAATTTTGGACTCTTATGAATCATTTTGTGGTGTCATGTGACAGCGTCTTTCACATCTGAAATATGATGCATTGGAATTATTGCTGTGCAGATGTGTATCATTCTGAGTTTATCCAGTAAACATGGAAGGAGTGTTTTTTTTTTTTGCATGTTTGCAGCAAACATTGATTCATTCACAAAAACATTCACTTTGATATTCTCTGCTGCTGGTGTGGAGAAATGTAGATCCTTCAGCTCCATTTGAAAACCAACTACCATAATCAACAGAGAGATAGGCAGCTGGTGGGTTTAAAAAAAAGACCTGTACACATTTCTGTTTTGCAGCTGGATCAGCTGAGTTCTGTGTTCTTCACTGGCTAGGCACTGAACTAGAATCAAGACTGAAGGAATCTATCCCTGGAAGAAGGGTGAGCACCCTTGATGATGATGTATTCCCTGGTTTCTTGCCAACAATATAGCACCATTGGCCATGCAATCTGCATCATAAATACAGTATTTCTATTATTTATATCAACAACTCGTGAACTGCAGCCCTGCCCTCTAGGTTCCGGTTCTGTACAGACCCCAGTACATATCATTCATTACTTTTAAATGAGATCCTTTTGAACTCTTAAACTTCTCTGAACATTTGGCTGGTATGATTTATTAATCTAGTGGCTCTTTTTCTCTTTGCTCTCTTCCTCTAGTAGAGAGTTGTGGCTAATTAGCCCCTGGCGGCCTCTCACAGTGAATGTCCTTGATAAAGATTTTATTAGGCTTCCCAGCTTCCCTTGGGTTTCACTGCTACTTCCCAATCAACACTGACTTGCAGGCATTACCCACAATCCTCAATTCACAGACAGGTGAGCAGATCAAGGTTGGAAACATAATAAGGGCATCTGCCTCACAGAAGCCACAACTGCTGATAGGTACAGTACAGTTTTGACATCACAGCTTAGACAACTTGCTTTGGTACATTACACCAGTCCAAGAGTTAAGTCTGCTTGTCAGTCAACCTGATCTCACAAAATTACGTGAAATGAACACGTTTCTTTTAACACCACATTACGTGCTGGTGGCACGTAATGTGTATAAAATGCGTGCCAGCAGCACGGAAATGATGCCAATGTAAAGTCAATGGGGATCATTTTCACTAAAAACATCACTTGGTGACATGGTAGTTTTGCAATTAACATTGCATTGAGAGACGTGGCATCACAGCATGTGACTACAGGTAGGCAGGAAATCCCTTATATTAATCACATATTCACTGTAATGGAACATAAATCAAGTTAATTAAGCATATCTAAAGTGTAAGTCACTTTTAAATTTGCATTGTGCACAATCTTGTGTTCATTGTCAAACCTTGCTCACATAATATTTAATTTATTCGGTTGAGAGTGCTGGCTGAGCCTCACTGCGTGGGTGAGCAGCTTGGTTGTTAGATAAAGCAATTACCCAAAAAATCTCTTGCACTTGTAATTACACTATCTCTAGCAATTGCACTTATCCTACCAAACGAGGAAAAATGCTGTTCTTATTCAGACTTTGCTCATTGTGAAGCCACCTAATTTGTCACTTAAAGGGAAATAAAGTTTTAGTATTGGTACCAGTGAAAAGTATATACCTATACTCAGGCTTAGACTGATGAATAGGAAATCCTGTCAAAGTCCAAAAGATAAAGAAAAAAAATCTGGTTTGCCATATTAACATTTAAACAACAGAGGATGCCAATCCGATAATTTATTATGAGGGGGAAAAAAAAAACTAAACTTGAAACAAAAACAAAGAAGAGTGCAAGGTCCCAGCAGTGCAGGGACAGATGAGATTTATTCCTGTGCTCAAACTGATGCTGAGGCTCCCCTGTATCCTGGATTGTGACTGGTCAGAGTACAGCCAGCTCAAACTCAACCATAAAACCACTTTCTCCTCTTAATAGACTAAATAAAATTTCATCAAGAAGTAATCTCTTACTGTCCCATGTTACCTCAAAGACAGTTTAAAACTGCCGTCAGAAATCCTTACGCAATCAAGCTAACCGATTCTGTCGTCAGATAGTTTATTTACTGTGACAACTGAACGGAGCAGCTCCTCGTCTTTACAAGCTCATTAGATTAAAGGGCACCTATCGACCTACAGCACAGCGTGGCAAGTTGCATTACTTCCCTGTATGCCGAACTTCTGCCTCCTGCTTCTCAAGCCTGACCAGGGCTAATGAGCTCTGCTGGGTCATGGAACAGCTGGCAACAGGCCCACAGTCACTTTAAATGAGCTATGTCTGGCTCCAAGACGGCTGCCTGTAGAGTAATAGAATAAAGTAATTTTACCAACTAAGCAAAAGTTTGCTATATGACATTTTTTCCAGTACTTTGACAATTTTTCAAAGTGGGAAAATATGTTTAACTATAAAAGATTAAGTGAAAGATTATAGATATTTATTCAAGAAATAATTCAACATTTTGGGAAATATGTTTATTTTCTCAGCTCCATACTTAGGTAGGTTGATATTTGGTAAATATATGTTAAGTATATTTCTCTGAGACTAACTTCTTCTGGACCCCTTTCAATTATCAAGGCTACTAAATGTTAATGCTACCCCAGCTATGCCCAACGTATTTTTGAGTTTGAAATTTTAAAATAATTAGTAGCATGTTTCATTTACAACACCATAATAGCCTAAAAAACACTGATTAGAATTTTTTTTAATAATTCACAATATGACAGAGGTTTATTACAGGTAACAGAAGCTGGAGTTTTGGGTTGACAGTGGTTCTCTATGTTTAGTGTCTCTTTGGTTTATACTTAAAATATTGAATCGAGTAAAAGGTTTAAGAGTGCAATGTCAAAACCAATTGATCTTTAGACTGATATGGACACTACAGAGATTATTCTATCCCAAAATTCTGTTAGTTCTGGTATTTCTCAGACCAATCCCTAACACTAATCTATAAATTAACACATTTTGTGGGCTGCTATCTTACACTGTGTCATTTTCCTTTTCTCGTGAGTAAGCAGTCCTCGGAGAGCTCTGCAACCTCTTCACTCTCTGCATGAGATGTCTATTTTTAGTATTATGCAAATGCAGACTCACTCAGTGGCGATCAAAGAAGAGACTTTCAACCAAATGACCTTTTCCCAGTCTCTTTAGTTTTTTACTGGACTGAAGCAAAGCAGAGACCAGCCCTACAAAGGTGAAAATATTCCTTATTGATGAAGTAGACCAATTTACAGCATTGAATGGAGCTAGTGATGACGTTACACCATTGGTCTGTTAAGTTGGAGTTCCCATTGGTCATTGTTTGGTAACAAGGCACAACACTGCGTTTACACTGTTTGCTTGCTGCACAATGTGAGAAATGTGTGTGAGGAATTTAGGGAAAGCTGTATAAACTTTTTTTTCTATGACAGAGATCAACACCAGCGAAGGAAGCTCAGGGACTGCTGGAAGTGCAGCATACCTTGAGACGATGTGCTCATGGCATCTTCCCACCCAGCTGTATTCTTGTTTATTGTTTGCTAAGTTCACCAAGTTGAATATTTTTTTCATAGCTGAATCACATTAATCAGGATCTCTTATTTCCTACTTTACCCAAGTGGCCTTCCAGTACCTACTTCTTGCTGGATCTGATTAAAATTATTTAATAATAATTAAGACCTCCATCCCATAACCACTCCCACTATGTGTTAAAGGGCCAATTTTACTATGAAATATAGTTTCATATATGTAGCCAAGTGGAAAACTGACATTTCACAATGATGCCACAAGAAGGCGCTGTGCCCTGTGGAGTATGTAAAATAGACAGCTGTGCCCTGTGGAAGTTGTTGGCAGCCATGACCGGAGAAATGCGGGAATCTACAGGAAGTGGAGAGACTGCTCCGTCGAGTTTACCCGAGTACCGGTGTGTGGATTATTTCCTGTGAAAGACTGGTAAATACGCTCAAAGTATTTGATTTTCAAAAACGAGTCACCTGTGTATCCTTGCATTACTTTGTATGAGCGTAAATTGTGCCGTTTATGGCCGATGGCGATGTAATGATGTTGATGTTTATTGACGCGGGTAGCACGCGCCGTATTGTATTGTGTAGTAAACTGTTAGTGGAAGACTGTTAATACTTCTAAGTTTGTGTTTATGTTATGACCGTTTCTGTTTGTAATTACACTCAAGACTGGAATATTTGTTAGTCTACAGAGGAAAAGGTGTTCATGTCCTGCCGTGTCGAGTGTATTTGGAACTAGCCCAGCTAGCTAAAATACTAATGTGAGTATATGAGCCTTACATACAGATTCATTGTATTATCTATTGTTGTTACTGATAACATGTGATGTGGTAACTTTGTGGTTGTGTGTATTTTGTTTTGTGTTATTTCATTAGGGTCAACCACTACAGTTGTTTATGTACTGGATGGTTTTTGCACAAGAGTGTTTAAACTAGAACCTTTATGCACTGAAATCTTTATACACTGAAGTTTAGTGGTTTGTTTTATTTTATGCATCCATTATAGCAAACTAGAAATCACTCCAAATTTATGTTAACACTGTTCTGTCAGTCGAGGAATAAAAAACCCCAAAATATAGTTTTGTGTCTGGTGTTATTCTATATCTCACTGGCCTACATATAATTTTAGCATTGATGTTTAGAACTCATCTTTTTGTAAAATGTATTTTTATGGATGTTGTTTACTGATCAGTGCAGTCAAAACTCAGACTGCATTATCAGTAATTCAGCTGAATCACTGCCAATGACCATGCAGTGTAGGGTTTTGGATTAATTAATTAATTAATTATAATTACCATAATCATATTCATCCAGTAATTAGTGTGTTCAAATTTGAAGAGCCATCATGTAACTAGCCCCTTTGTAGTGCTTTAAATGCATGATTACAATGACCCTAACCCCATGGAGGTTTATTTGATGTTGAATTTGTTTCGTATAACAGCCTCCTAGTCATCATGCCAACTCAGTTAATGTGCTTGATATTATTGCAGTTTTTGTATTTCTGCCCTCACATAATGGAACTGACAAGAAGTAGGAATATACAATCAGATTTGTCATGTTATGTTGTTATTTAACTTGTGTTGGGTCAAATAACTAAAGCTAACCTGTCAATTAACTAAGCTTAAAGCAGTCATATTGGATACCAGCAGTTTAATATTTAATGTGCAGTAATTTAAAATAGCAGTTAAACCTCAAAAACGTTTCTGTTTTAACAACACCCTCCAGCCTACCAAACTCTTTCATTATTATATTCTGTGGCTGATCAGAAGGTCAGTTCTTTAATCCTTGACCATGTTGTATTGGGTAAGATACTGAACCCCAAATTGCTCCTGATGCTGCGTTCATTGGTCTATGAATGAATTCCTGAAGGTGGCTGGTGGCACTGTTTAGGGCAGCCTCGTCCACCACTATAAACGAGTGTGGGAATGTGTAAATGAGTGCCGTTTGTAGTTTGAAGTCAGTCTGATCTCACATAATTATGTGACATGATGTTTTATCACCGAAGTTGGCATAAAAGGTTGGCAGCGGACAAAGGTGTCACAGAACATGCAGTGTGTTGTAGTATATTAGAAATCCACACTCTTTTATGAAAGGTTGATTTTCTGGACCAATACTAAATAAGTTTATTACAGCAAGCTATTGGATCCTAGTTTTGAGCCACATCTCGCATTCTTTTTTAGTGAAAGGCTTAAGTTTCATGACAGATGACACCTTCACAAATTAACATACCAAGTTAATGTTAGTGTTGGCAATTTATTGCTATTTTTTAGCAATATTTTCAGTTTGCATTTCTAATTAGTGGTTGGGGACCCCAAGAGATCAGTATTTCAGAACATACAGCCTGTATTTTCTGTACAAACTGGTCTGAGATCTGCTATAATGATTGGCATATTGGTAAATTTAACTAGACATTACAAGTTGTTTGCGGATACACTTAGTATCTTACTGTCTCTGTTGGATTCAGGCTACATCAGCAGTAGAAATATTAGGCCTCACACTAGATTATCATCTATCTGGATATTTGATTTATAATTGCATAATTTATAGTGTATTTTGCCTAAAAGTAAACTGAGCTTGGTTAAGACCAGTTTGGCATGGTTAATGTTATGCAATAACTAGGCTATAGCCTACAGTTTAAACAAAAGATGAAAAAACCCCCCCCTGTAACTGATGATAATACGTAATGGGTTAGGGGACATAATCTTGGTCTTGGTAAAATAAATACATAGATACAGACATAGCACATTTCAATGGCACAGACAGTGTCAGTAGAAATGTAAAGTAGGATGTAGATTAGTTGCAATATTAAAGTTTCAAGCCTTTGCATACTTTGCGTAGAGTACATTGGTACCCATTTAGTTCTGGAATGCGCTTCAATGTATAGCAGCAAAGTCTGGTTGGCTCTGTAATTTTACTGTATTTTACGCAATCTTTGTCCTATTTTTGATGGAGACTTCTGTGGAGAGAAGAGTTTATTCCAGATTAGAGCTTTTTTCATTGAGACGGAGCAAGTCTGGAGGACACCACCACCCTATTCCAGTTAAATTGAAGAGGCGTTTTCATGGTTGTTGTGCTGTAGCAAAACTGAAGGCTTGGAAATGGTCATCATGGGAAATGTCAATTCTCTGCCCAACAAGATTGATGAAGTGGAGATATTATTGAAGACTCAGAAGTGTGGATCTACCTGGCTTTACTCTCATACAAGCTTTCAGTAGCATATTGTTCATGTTAGTAGATGTGGGGATGAAAATGCTGAGAGTATAACATATTCAATGGAAATGTTTTTGGAGAGAAGATAAAAGATAAAACAGAAGAATACCCTGCTCCAATAACGAATATTCCCACGTGGCTATTTTCTGAGCTTAAAGAGGACTTTACTGTCATGGAACTAAGGAAAGATTGTTGCAATACATAAGTAATCATTTTTATATTTACTTTCAGATACACAATGATAGCTCAAAAGAACAAAGTGACCATGTAGGAGCAGGAGTATACATTACACAATTCCAAATCCACATAGGTAATAGAATCCCAGATAAACAAGCAGTTTATGCAGCAGAAATAATGACAGTGATTGTTGGATTTCAGTGGGTGGAAGAAGTAAGACTAGATAAGGTGGTGCTATGCATAGAATCTGCTGCAGTACTTTACAGCTTGCTGACAAGTGACATGATGATAGAAGAGAAATCTGGCGTGGGGATTTTAATGACAAATGACATAGAGAAGAAACTTAGCTGGAGGGAGGTGGGGACATAGATAAAATGATAGAAGTCGTTTGTGATGTGTTTCCATCTCCCCCAAATCTTAGTAAACGGAAACCCTCCAGCGCTTTACCTCGGACTGATTTCCTGTTGTCAACCCTGCCCTTTCCGATCCACCTATCTCACCTGACTCCTAGTAAACTCTTAAGCTTTCTTTCCCTGATTTGGAGTTATTCATTCTGCTGTGTCAGCTGCTCTGTCGGAGACTTAATTGTGTTCAACCTGTTCTGCGTGCATATCACTTACGCTGGCCTGTACCTTCCTAGCTGCCCATTAAAAGCTGTTACTGACTGTTCCTGGTGTCCTGTGTGCGGCAATGGGGTCCTTAAAAAACCCAGTACAGTCAGGGTTAGAGACGGGTACTGTCAGCAACACCTTTGGCATTTTGCCAAAAGCTTATTGAACTTTTCTTCAGTTTAATTCTACAATGTTTTCAATGAGTTCAAACTCCTATGCTCCTGATATCATGTGGGGCACCCTGTTCTCTAACATACATTATATTATTATATTATATTGTCATTATTTAGATTTTTGCCAGAGAAAACTAGATCATCTTTGTAACTCAACCCACGACTTGAAGTGACAAATGGTAGTAAACAGAACACAGCCTCAATGTACTGCAACCTGTGCTACATGTCTCTGATGATTCATTAGCATGTGTCACAGTGACCATCAGAGAGAAGATGACACTGAGCACAATCACCAGAATGGGCTGACTGCTGCTTATGTGTGGGTCCAGCTGGAAGAGCACAGCTCAGTTGCCAGCCAAGCATTGTATATATCTGGAAACCATAGATATGCTTATCAGCGATTTTTTTTTTTTGTCTGGTAATGAAGCAATATGATGTTTATTGCCACATACGTTCCCTATATGAGGTGCTTGGGAGGGAGGCTGGATCGCTGTTTGTGTCATGTTACGGTTAGTTGTTAGGTTGTGGTTTTGTCTCTTTACATTTTTGTTACAACCCTCACATTTGCAGCATGTTTTAAGATTGTAGTCATGTGTCATAAGGACAAAGGGTTGCACAGTGCAAACAGTCATGTTGGTTAAAAATGTAGGTATATGATGTTGTGGTTTGCAGAAATATACAATCTCCCAATTTTTTTTTTTTTTTTACTGCAAGCAGGCTGAACAGATTTTTGCTTGTGCCTGCTCTCTTTCACTCATCAGTCCTGTCAATGAGAAACACGTGTTACGTCCCCTCTTTAAAAATGAGGATGGCAACAACAATCAAAGAAATGAAGGCGTCAAAGTCTTGTGAAAAGTAATTTGGTGTTTATTTTTACTGTGCTCCAACAAAAAAAACATTCAACAAGTTTCACAAACTGGGTGGGAGGAATGGGACAAGGTGGCGGTGCAAAAATAATCAAAAGTAAGAAAACAAAACAAGGCCTGACTAACTCCTGACTATTACAAAACAAAATCAAGAAACAAAGGCCTAACTAGCTTCTCTAAAAACTGATAACTACAAGTGTGGCACCAACCAATCAACCTAATGTGTCTAACAGAAATTCACCTACCTAAATGCTGAATTACTGTAAGGTAACAACTCTCACAATATGTGTCATGTCAAGGGCTATGCATGATTTTGTGTGTACATATTGTCTATACATCTTGCCCTGTGTGTATTAGCTGTTTCATGGCATCTTTACCTTATACACAGTCAACATATTATCAGTCTTAAACACTTTATCATGGAATTGAATGTTCATTGCAACTTCAGACTTTTACAACTTGGGCATAATTGTATTGTTTTTACAATGTGCTCACCAGAGTAACTGCTGAACACTCAGATACCTTTACACAGATCCAATTGGGTGAAAAAAAAAAGAGAAGATGATCAGACAGGGTGAATGCAAACAAACAGTTCATCCATGTTCTCTAAACCAGTGATTCTCAACTGGTGGGTCGGGACCCAAAAGTGGGTCGCGGACCCCTTTTCAGTGGGTCGTGGACCTCTGCCTGGGCAGAAAAATCCTTTGGTTTTATTTGCTTGTTTTCAAATGCTGATTGAGCAAATTTGAGTCTTTTTGAAACAACTTCTTGATAGTTGGACTTTTTTATTTCACATTTGTGCATGCATGCTGTTGAGTCTTTGAAAAAAGGCTGAAGTTACTGAATTTTTAGGCGTGTTGTATTACCTTGTGTCCCTAAGATGCACTTTTTGTGTTTTAATTAAGATGCAGCAAGTTGAGTGTTAAAGGGAATATTTTCCTTTATCATTAAACTGTGATGTTGTAAACTATCTCAGGCTCAAACTGCACCATCTTTTCATTAAATGCATTTGAGAAGTTGAAATTTTCCTTGATTTGGGTCGCAGCTTGTTGTTGCGGGGTGATGGTGGGTCCCAGAGCCAGACCAGTTGAGAAGCGCTGATCTAAACCACAATATTTGTTGTTGTTACTGTGTTTAAGCATGTAAATTTGTCATTAAAGTGTTTCCCTTCTATGCCAGCAGAAACAACGAGCATGCTGATGATGACGTGTTCTACTATCAACCTGAAATGAGATGAAAACTACTGCCAGCACAAACTAAGATCAGACTAATAACAGAGTTGACCTGATTGATATGAATGCAGCTCTCTGACTCACTGTTTCAATAATAAATACATCCTGTCGCTGACAGTAACAGTGTATTGTATTTGTCATAAACACACCCAGGAACTCTCTGTTCCACCTAGATATCACACAGACAACGATTTAACACTGTCTCCTAACAGAAAGACATATGCATCACAAGGCAGGGAAAATTCATAGATCTTCACCGACATACATTTGTGATCCTAACAGCTTTCAAAGGTCAAGCGAACCACACCAAACTACAGTTAACCTAACTGCAGTTAAATCACCATTGGAGTGATGAATATGCTAGATTATAAATGCTCTGCTGAATGTAAATCCTCCGTATTTATTTATCCAGCTGACGTTTCTCATTAAAGCTTGTCAGTAGATGGGCTGCAGTGATAAACTATCCTTCCTTCATATTTCGAATGCCTTCCAAATGATCTATCACACACTTGTCCTTGAGCGGCTACCTTCTTGTAAACCAAATAAATCTTAACTGCCGTGCTGCTCCTCTGCTGCGCCATGCAAAACAGCTAAAGCTATATAAAATTCCCTGTTATGTTGGAGAGCATAAAACACAGAGAGCTTTATTGGTAATAATAGATGATAATGAAAAGCAGTTTTGGCACATTTCAGCGCTGTTTATATTGGTGCTGTAAGTCATAGAGAAAGAAAAATAAAGGTTAATACTCAAGTGTAGTACAATTTAAAATGCAGTTATCGGACTAGCATGCTCATGTGCTCATGCTCCCTATGTGTAACAAAATTTTTGGCAGGGAAAACGGAGCAGACAAGAAAATGCATCTTGTAACAGTTGAGTTTATGGAATGTATCTTTAACAAGGTTTCTACTGTAGCGAAGTCATCAAGCAGTGCCTATGATTCTTCTCCCCAGATGCACGCTGCGCTGGTCGGACATACTTTTGCTCCTGTTTTCTTTTACTCACTAGAACAACAGCGATGGTTAAGTGGCGACTATTTTGTTTATGTATGATTATGATAGAAGCTGTACAGCTGGGCTTGGTGAGGTTGGAGTGTTTATTCCATAAATGACCAGCCGTTTGTGAAATCCCAGCATTTGTGTGGATGCGAGTTTCTGCCGATCGTTTTCCTCTACTCCCCATTCTGCTGTATTGGTCTAATGGAACTTACCATTTGTTTTTTTACTCTGACACATGACATGTGAACAGTCTTAAGCTAATTACATTGAAATATTGCATATTTCTTGAATCACTTGAAAGGAAATAATTTCTTTACAATATTACTGTCTATTACTTTTCTGTTCAGAACTTCAACCGAGGTAACTGTAGAAATACGACTAAGCATTATAAATGGAAGGCGCTAATGTTGTTCCATAGCTAGTAATCAAGTTACATAGTCTCTCAGTTATCACAAATCCTGAGAGCATTTATCCACATTGTGTATTTCTCTGTGTTTGCACAGTGCAGGGGAGTGCTTCATCCACTGGGTTTTGTTTCCATGAAAACAATATATCCATAAAGCTTTTGCTCCCTTGCTCAGCGGCCTCTTGCTCAGTCACTCTCTACTTTTCTTTTCCTATTTCCCTTTTCCTCTCGACAATGATGTCCACAGATGCTTCTGAACCTAGTTCGGGTTCTGACATGACACCGGCAATCCGTGACTAACTGCAATGAACAGCAGTTAGTGTTTAGCCTTACTTTAGCAACAACATTTTCTGACCATCAGTAGTCAATGCAGAGTTGAGGGAGAACAGCTGGAGGAATTCAGGTGAGAAACCAGGAAGCAATTTCTTTATAAAAATATGGCTACCTTTGCTTTTAAATAACAGCATTGTAAAAAAAACAAAAAAAACCTGGGCTGCAAACTGACAACTTTAAACATCATTATAGCACTTTCAGAAGTGAATAGAAAGATGGATGGACTGAGTATGCGACGGTTTCCAAGGTGTGTGTGTCTGTATGTGTGTCTGATGAAGATAATGGGTGAAAGGTGGACTATTGCTGGCAATGTTAGTGTTTAATAACTAATAACTACCTTTTGACCTCCCTGTAGGCCACTAGACTGCTTGTAGTCCTTCATCCTGGCTCTTCATTTCACACAGACGTGGGCTTGTCACTGTTGTTGCTCTGTTACTATCTCAGTGCTGGCTCAGAGATGGAACAAATCTGCCTTCCCATTCCGCCTCTGTAGCTATTATTAAGGTGACAATGCTGATATTTTCCTGCCTCGAACAGGCTGCGTAAAAAGAGGCTGGTTTGACTAGGAGTTGGCAGGAGTTGTTACAGCTTTAAACGGACACTGTGTAATTTTGTCTCCCATCTAGTGTTCAAATTTGATATTGCACTTTCAAACGTGTGTCGCAACCTCTTTGGAGCTACGGTAGGCGGAATGGGTCAAGACTGTCGAGAAGAGAGCAGCAACTTAAGCGTCCCTTTTGAAACCTTTCTCAGTCAATAGCGCCTTCCACCTGGGAAACGCGACCCCAAGATTTACCCTTGTTTTATGATTTCGCCGGTCCCGTTGTGTGCAGCTCTTTTGCTTTGTGAAATTTGGTTGTTTTGTGTTGTCTTATTAGTATAAAGTTATTGTGTTCAGTGGTCTGACGGAACAAAAGTGACATACTTCCAGAGATATTATCAGCCAGTCCCAAAACACGTGCAAGTATGATCGGATCAAATGGACAGCATTCATGGCAACTGTCAGCCAGTAAACTGATTTGGCTGCCAATATGTTTTTATAAAACATATAAAACTTTATAGATAGTGTTCAATTTCAATAGTTTCCACTCTATAGCTATTGGCAGAGCTTCCATTTCCGAGGGGAAATGACTCCGGAAATCAAGAGTATTCTGCAGAGATAAGGCAG
>CAFUXE010001250.1:279688-293024 GCA_903364295.1 Serranus cabrilla
TGTCTTTTTGTTCAACATTTTAGAAGTTGAACATTTTCCTCGTTTTGGGTCTCGTCTTGTCATGACGGGATGATGGTGGGTCCCAAAGCCAGACCAGTTGAGAACCGCTGGTGTAGAGGCATCTGTGTGTCTGAGTATGAATCTGCTTTCTGAACAATTTGCAGTTGATGCTCATATGGGGATTGATGTATTATTTTATAATTATTAAGGCAATTTCATTGTTTTCATTGAATGTTATTTCTGTTATATTTAGCTGTATTTAACTTCATTTCACTTAGGCCTGTACTACAAAGCAAGTGCAGCTCCTCTTAACATTCCAACCCCAACTTTTTTGAGAATTGGGGGTTATGTGCACTGCAGTGTTGGAGAAAAGTTACTTTACTAAGTTACTCCCCCAAAATAGTAACTAGTTACGTTACTAAGTTACTCATTATTGAAAGTAATGAATAAAGTATCTTCAGTTTAATGTATTTATTTATCTTTTGATCATACAAACCATCGTCACGACATACAAACATGTTTCTTATCTGCTACAATGTAAAGCGCACATTGTTAAATACAGTTTACTGTGTTAAAGTTACACATTAAAGCGGATGATTGTCTGCTTTATTTACACCTACGCAAGTTTAGAACATCACAGACAAATCTGTGTGGTGATTTGTTTTGAAAGACTTTTGGTCATTTTGGAGATGTTTGTATTTACAGCGATTGGATGACGAGCACTTCTGTTCTCTAAACTGCTGAGAAACCTCCTAACTGTCAATATATATATAAAAGCTATACATCTTCTGAATGCTCTAAGTGTGTGATTTTAAAGTTTCATGAGGCTGTGATTATCCTGGAGGACACAGCAGCTCATTTTATACAATGAGGTCGAGACACAAGAAATGCCCTCACTGCAATGAACTAGCTAATTATTGCATGAGACAAAAACATATGTGGTTTTTGACTTAAATTGCATGTTGCACTGTAAGAATGTATGTGCTCAGTTGCTGTTTTAAGGCACGTGGAGCGGTTAATAAATCAGGAGTTAGATAGTTAGATTAGCTTTAAACTGAAATTAAATTATATTTTACTGTCTGTAAATTTGTTCCTGTTGTTGTTGTCATGGTGACCTGTGGTTATGTTATTTTCATACAGTCAGTTTTCCAGTTTCTTCTTGAATACTTTTTTCATTAAAAAAGAATGTGCTAAACTTACTTAGACATCCGCTCACATCTTCAATTCTGTGGTTCAGTGCAGCCAGTTTCTGATATGTAGCAAAAATGCATTGTGATTACACTCAAAGATAAAAAGATTAGCCAGTCTCAATGCTGGAGACTAACCATAATCATCCATACAAATAAGACCACTTAATCAGGTTCTTTATAAATGACGGGTTTATTAAACTGCTGAATACACAAAAAACAATATTTATATACAAATGAATAAATGTAATGATTAGTTGATGTAATGAATACAGTGGTGACCTATCTAAAATTGAAGGACCTTCTATCAGTGTAAATCAATGAATTGTGCATTATACAGATGATTTAACTGATGAAACAGCAGACCACATAGTGGATAAAGATGAATTACTGCACAGTTTAACAGCTGAGGGTTTGGAAAGCACATGTAAAGAAATTCAATTCAAATCATCAGACATTCTCAGATGAACTGGACCCGCTCTGTCCCTCTCAACAGATAGATGGATGGTAACTTCTGTTCAGTCCCACTTGGCTGGAGTGATTCTCCCATATTTGAAAGTCTGGCTTCCTCCTTGTTTTAAGGTTCCAAACACCTGATAACGCCCACTGAACTGTTACAAGCTATAAATTATACATGATGGCAATCACTCTCGAATCCTGGTTATATAGAGTTCTGCTACTGGTTTCATACTATTCCTCTGGAGAATCCATGCAATATGTTTCATGAGAAACACTGTGTTTAAACAGAGCTGCTGTTCACGTACAGAAAACTCTGGGCTTGAATGCATGCATCTTTTTCTCCAACAACACTGTCTGGGTTGCATTTAAGTACCTAAATCAATACTTTCTCACCATCACACAATTAACCCACTGCTATTTTCAGTCTGAAAAATCACTTAGACTTGTAACATGTAATGAAATCCATCCAAAAAGAGTTAACATTTTTTACATTCTGTGTAAATTCACATCCCCTATGCAATTATTAGGGGAAATGGTAAGTACATGACAAACTATTGTGAACAAGTCCATAAAATTATTTTTATACTTTAATATAAAATCTAGTTTACACATTTTAACTTATATGGATGTACAACCCAAAGATATATGAGAGAACAAAAAAAGGATTCTCTATTTGCACCTGGGTCAGAATAGTCACACACAGAGCCGGCCCATGCCATTGGCAGTACAGGGGAAGAAAAAAAAGGTGTAACTTTCACTTTTCTTATACTAAAACTAGTTGGTGCTATTATTTCTTAATATGAAAAAAATATATAGCCTATTAAATAATAACAATAGTAATGATAATACTTTCCCAAGCCTGCTAAAATGCATTTCACTGTAATAACAATAAAATTAAATTGAATCTAATTTGCATATCAGAAAGAAATTTGTATTGTATATTATACATGTACAGTGTGGTGAAAATCATGCATCTATTATGTTTTAAAATTTCTAATATTTCATTTTACTCCATTTCATTCTTGGAGTCGTCTTTTGTTATTAGACTGTAAAACCCAATGGTGTCACATACTCCTCTTTCTTCAGATGCGCTGTTGAGATATCTGAACACCATCCCTGATGCAGCATCAGGAATAAAGGCTGCACCGATAGACCCCGCTGACTGGCCATCTCCTCTAAATTATGACTTATATTGTAATTATAAACTTTTATGTTGTTTGTAGTGTTTGTTTTATGGGTAGTTAAATCTTATACTTTGTGTAGGCTATTTATATTTAATTATTATTTTTGTATTTATTTCTAATTTATTATCTTCTTGTTAACTGTTTTGATTTGTTTGCAACTTGTTTTCTAAAAATAAAATAAAATGTCAAGGACAAAGCAATTCAGTTTTTTTGTGTGAGTATATGTAAATTGTCAGTGAAATTTACTGATGCAAGGGGGGCACCACCTCAAATCCTGTTGGACTTGTCATACGGCAGCTATTTGGCTACTTACACCCAACCCTGCGATGCTAGGACTGGTCAGAGCTGTTCCTTACATCCTTGTGGCTTGTTGTCCTTTTTGTTTAACATTAATGTTAAAAGGTGTATGAAGGGCTGGTTTAACTGGTTGGTTAGCTCAGGTTGGAAGTCATGGGGCAATCAAAACTGTGGCATGGGTTTGACTCCCTGCTGTGCAGTGGAGAAACATATGTTTTGTTCAATTTAGGGTGGATTGGTTGGAAAAATGGCAAAGGTTGTTTAGCAGTTGGTTAGTTAGCAAAACTAAGCAAACGCAAAACTAACCAAGATAACAGTAACTTTAGGTTTAACTAAGGCCAATGCCAATGTGTGAAAATAGTGGTAGAAATTAATACTTCAGGATGTAATAAATAATTTTTTATTTGTTATTGACATCATTGTCATAATTGGTATATATAGCCACATTGCCCATCTACCCCTGGTGCAAATAGTATTGTTAGCTAGTAAGTGTTAAAGAAAAGGATACAATACAATTTATGTGAAATACATATAAAACTAATCTAGAACCAGTTTTAGAAAGATATACTCCTTCGTTTTCTAAGCAGCTGTTTTGTAACCCCAGGATAGGCATAAATCTGTTCAGCCATCTTTGGCATTATAACCTTTTCTGAGTCAGTAGAGCTGACCATGCTCAGTGTCTCTGAGGTCTTTAATATAGTTGATGTACTTGATACTGAATACCTGTCATTCCTGTCTATCTCAGTCACTGATTCAACATTTGGAGAGTTGACTTGCCATCTTTTCAGAATCCTCTCAAATGTATCTGCATTCGCCCCTCGAAGTGCTTCGTAGCACTTGGGTAAAAAATGGCAGAAGATGATGCCATAGCTGGATACGAGAATGGCTGAGGCTTGCACGGCAGTGCTTTCTTGATTGTTGAGGATATAGGCTGGGATAAAACACGTCCATACAAACAAGTACATCAGCATGCTAAAGATTATGTAACCTGTTTCACTGAACTCCTGTGGAACCTTCCTGCCTTTGACAGCCAAGAGGAAGCCAACCAATGCTAGCAGAGCTATGTAGCTCAACATAATGCCAAAACCTATGTATGTGGCACCTTCACTACACTGGATTATTTTCATCATGCTTTGTGGGGATGGTGGTGTGTCATCAATGTAAGGAGAATCAAAGATCAGCCAAAAAAGACAAATGATCCCCTGGAGGGAAGTTAGGATTAACACAATTACAGGTGGTTTGTAAAGTTTGTGTAGTCGCCTGTTTGTCAGCTGACCAAAGGGAAGGAAAGCCACAAAGGTACGATAAGCCTTGACAAGGACGCAGGACACACACAGGGTAAAGCCCATGGCATACATTACCTGACGAGCCCGACAGAAATGTACAGTGGGCTTCCCCATAAAGCATATCACACTTGCAAAGCTTACTGACAGACCAGCCATCATCACACAGGACAGTCTCACCTCAGCTCTTTTCATTGGTGGGGAATCTCGGTGTATCAAAAATATAATGAAGACAACCAACAAGAGTAGGACACCAAATGCTGCTCCAGCCATCATGGCAATGGGGTGAGGATAACTCCACTGCAGGTAGACCTCCTGTCTTGGCTCGCACTGAGTCCAGCCTTTGAGAGCCCAAGTTCCATTTGGACACTTTTTGCAGTTATTAAGATCTGTTAGAGAAGATGGTAAGGTCCATATTAGGCAAAATAACACACTTTTTGGTTTATTGAGGTCTGCAGCAAGCCAACAGAGCTGAAATCCAAAGTTCACAGAGTCAGAAATAACACTTACCTTAAAAGAACCCTGTCATTTTACCTTGAAACTATGCAGTGTGGGCAGCTTTATACAAATATATCCCAACCCATGGACACAGCTAAAATGCCTAAGGACCCTCAAAATGGTTTATAAAAAAAGTTGAACATAAATTGAACATAAAATCAGTATGTAAATCAAGCATACCCCAGGCATCTGTATAGGTCCCCTCCAGACATAAGCTACAGTTGTAACAGCAGGATACATTGAAGATCTTCTTTACTGAGCCAGGGGCGCAGCGCTCGGAGCATCTAGACTGAGGGCTCTGAGAGAGAAAACAATGAGATTAGATCAGCCATAACTGAATAGTTTGTACACGTTTAAGCTAGCCTTGGTTTCACTAAATTTGGACTTTCTAAAAAGCTAATATACTGGGTTTTTATGAGTATACAATGAAAATATATTATTCATTAATTGTCCTTAACTGATTATCCAAACTTGGGATGCAAGAGAAAAAAAATTGTAGAAAAAGCCGATAGCCTCATTTTGACCACAGGAACTTTCCACAGGGACTCGGAACCTTTTGAAAACGCAATTAAGTTCCAGAGTACATTTTTTGGGGCCAATTTAGCCCCAAAAGGCTCTGGTCAGGGGCAGTACTTTCTGAAAGTACAGGAACTTGCAGGGTGGGGCATGTATGGACGACTGTTACTGATTAGTGAAATACACTGCATGTCTGGTTAAACTTGTATTCCACTTCATTCATAAAACAAGGGAGCACTTTGGACCATTTTAGGATGAGAGTTGAACGTTTCTGTTGAAGATTAGCTCCTCAATAAATAACTATCAAAACACTCAACATGTGAGTTGCTCTGGAGACAGACTGCATATATCTGTAAATACTATGTGACAGTAAATGTTACAAAAACCTGTGTTTATGTCAATTTTTTGTTTTTAGTTGACTTTAGATTTTTCCAGTCATTTGCCTAATCTTTACAGACTCTTATGGAAACAACGACAGGCTGAAAGAACCTTTCAGTTCCTTGAAAGGTTGTCACAGTACTAACATTACCAGGAACTTCTTGGTCAAAAAGCAACTAATGTTGTTAGAATTCAATTGCTACAACTTTCCTGTGTCCACTTTCTATCAATACCTCATGTTGGCTGTGGTCGTTAAAATGAACAAGGAATTATGTTGTTGGTTCAAGTGAAAAACTATATTCTGTTATTACTTCTGGTAAGGATCTTTGTGGTCACAAGATGGAATCTTCTGCTACATCCCCATTCTTTCTTTAATAATTCTCTTTTTTACGCCATTGTAGTTCAAATGTAAATAATCATACAAGCAGGGATAACACACTATTTTGGCAAATTGTAAAAAGAGTAATATGTCAGTAAACTGTTGTCTTACCGTGCCATTGGCTGTTGAAACCCAGATGACATTTTTCATTTCCATGTCTTTAATTTGTTGATCGAGGACATGATATTTCCCAATCTTTCTAAATCTTCTGGTGTTTCCATCCTTTTCCCACATGATCAGATCATAAAAATTTACAATATCGCCGTTTTTGTCAAAGAAGAAATTTTGGTTGTTATACTCAAAGTTAACTTTCTTCAGTTCTTTAAGAAGCTGCAAAGCAAAGGGTAGAATGCCAATTAAAATGACAGTTTGCAATAATTGATCACTTTAGCACAATTGTTAATAAGAGTTCAAATGGATAGAGACATGCATTACAGTTTCAATTATAAGGAAGCTACACTTTTAAATTGAAATTGGTTTCTATCCAAAGATGATAATAATTCTCACCTTCCATGGTGGGAAGTTTATTTCTCCCAAGCAGGAAGAACTGTTGCACTTCAGTAGCTTTTTGAGAGCATGTGCTACAGCCCACACAGCTACTTTTCCAAGGTAGGTACCATCTATATCTACGGACTTTATAAGGAAGTCATCATTTTGCTCTTGGGGATCCGGGGAACTGCGTGCATTGCCAGATGTCATTTTCAGGAGATCAGGCGAGGGACAATAGGATGGAGGCATGTTTGAGAAACATTCTGAGGTCCAGTTGAATCTCAGGATCTTATATTCTTCAATGAAATGGTTGTATCCTCCTAGGGTTACTGTCAGATTCTTGAGATATTTATGAAATGATTCACTCTTGCTGGTAACAAATGTAAAGCCCAAGATGTCCCCAACCTTATTGATACCATCCATTTGGGCAAGGGACCTGCTCCTGGACCAGGTATCAGTGGCAATCCAGGTCCTTGTTATGTTGGTCCTGATCATTTCCTGCAAGAGGACTTCCACCAGCTCCTGCTTAAGTATTAGCAGTACCACCTGGGCATTGGAGGAGCGGATCCGCTGGGCGACTTGCTTGATGGATTGGATGGTGTTTGAATGGTCGAGGTAAAGAGGCACAACCTGCTGGTAGGCCAAGCACACACTGTTTGCCTCAGTATTTTCAAGGAAGCTCTGGAAAGCTGATCTGCCATACTCATCATCCCCATACACAACACCAACCCAGTTCCAGCCAAAGTGGTGCATCATTTTGGCCACTGCTTTGGCCTGTTGCTTATCATTTGGAATAGTGCGCATAAAAACTGGGTAGCGCAGCTTATCACTCAGATCTGGTGCAGATGATGTGCTGCTTAGCTGACAATGAAATGAAAATATATAGAAAATATTAAAATACAGAAAAAAGAATTATATAAATCATTCTTATTTATATGTCTAGCTAACAAGCTACCAATTTATACAACAAGTATGACCTGTGCTGAAATGTATGCAAATAAATAATAACTACAGGACTTCTAAGGTGCTGTTGTGCAGTAAAAGTTTTGTAAATTATACATGCTTAGACTTGAATTATAATTCCTCCAACCCTATAAAGAAGCCAAACAAGTTTCCCAAATAGTATCTAGTCAAAATGTCATCTTACAGCCTCCATGTGTGATGTATTGTTTGAGATGAATGAGTGATCATGAATGAGAACATAAATTCACTAAATACTTCTCAGTAAAATGTATTTGCTGATGAGACAGTATTTGTAACTTACTAGAGGGATCATGTACACACTCAGCAGTCTGGCCAGAGCGATGGACACCTCAGAATACCGAGCTCCTAAAATAATCTTGACTCTGGGCCTGAAGTTGGTGTAATCGCACTTCACATTTAGAGAGTCGTTGACTGCAAACATCTTCTCCACATTCTGCAAAGCCTTGCTTGCACTGGAGCATGTGTCACACACCATATATCCAAGATGCACTCCTGGAAGGAAGCCAGCTGCATTCATTTCCTCAATTTCGTGGATTAGAGCTAAGGATATGACAAATGGCCACAGGTCAAAACTGAAAATGAAAAGTAGAACGAGATTAACTTCTTTGTGCTTGGAGAGCTGTGGCTTTTTGCAATTTGTTTTATAGGCCTACATGTAAATCAGACATTTAAATTTTTTCACATCAATCATTGTCACAGTCATAAAGTTACATTAATTATTAATGAAAAATTATGATTGGAAATAGAAATGTGTTCTCATAGGCACAAAAAACTATGAAATAAAGAACTAATGGTGCTACAACACCCTTGAAATGAAAGATATACTTCACTGGAATTGATTCCATCTAATATAACAAATATATCAGCCCTTATACTCACTCTGAGCAGGAGTAGCTTTCAGGTTTAATCCGTTCATGAAGAGCCTTAACTTTACGATGACATGGCATCATTATACCGATCAATATATCGCCTGGTGCTTGGGCCCCGCACATAGATTGAGCAAAGTCACAGCCATCCACATGAACCGGGAGGCTTGTCATCATTATCAAGGCTAACAAGACGCTGCACAGCAGAAGACACATCTGCATCTTGAGTGGAATGGGTAAAAAAGCACTTCAGAGAGTGTAAGAAAACTCTAATGCATACAGGAACATGGGAGGTGCCACACACAGTTCCTGCAAGAAACCTGTTTAATAGGGGAGCTAAAAGAATGTCTCACCAACAACTTGTAGTAGAAGAGTGGGTAATTTGTAGTTAGACCAGAATTAGCTATGCAGAAATCAGGCTGGACAGGATGACGTAGTAAGACAAAAACAGCATTCCTCGTAATACTGTGCAACAATACACCTTTTCATTCCAATGGCTTTTTGTCCTAGTTAAATGCTTAGTTTTAACTGTTTATCCAACCACCTAGTCTGGCAATGTTTTTAAAACAGTGATTCATTGCACATTCCATTTTGATGCATTTTGTTCATACCTGTTTAGGTCCTTTTGACTCAAGTGACAATGTCAATACAAATTATGTAAAACATTCCTCATTATCTTTTAGATCTGTTAACATAAAGTAGGGTGGAAAGGAGAATTGTTTTGTAACTGAATGAATGTTTGCAGTCATTCCACTATATACCTTACAATGTTGTTTTCTGTGAGCAACTGCAAATGCATTAAATACAATAATACTTATACAGTTATGGGACACAGTTTTACAGATCTTTTATTGTGTTTTAAGACAGCATTATACAATATCCTTGAACAATCAAAGTATATTTTCTGATGGAAATTATTAGAATAAACATCATAGCTTATACAACTGTAGCTGACAACTTTTCCAGCAATGTGTAGTGTTGCGGATATGTTTGACTTTAGACACTTACTTTAGTACTTTTTGCCACTGTCATGGCTAAAGTGTGACTGAGTGGGGTGAAACCATCAAAGGCTCCACAGAACTTAGTTATTACCTTTGCCAAGGGCCAGGGAAGAGGTTATGTGATTGCCATTGTCTGTCTGTCTGTCTGTCTGTCTGTCTGTGGGTGTGTTTGTGTATAAAATAACTCAAATTCAAGTAGTGCACCGATTTGGATGGAATTTTCAGACGTCTGTATTGGGACAAGTAACAAGGGATTAGATTTTGGTGATCGGTGATATTATTATATATTGCCTTCACTAACTGCCGCCATCTAGTAGATGAAATATTTCAATGCCAGTTCACTCCCAAAATACATACTTTAATCTCTCAAGTGTGCAATGTGGTATTGCGTAACAGTTGAATTGATCAACTGTTATGCTGAGCTGCTTGTCTGTAAAAAAAAAAAACCCAACTATCTGACAGTTCTGCAAAAGTGGACACAGTATAGAAGAAAACAGGATGAGAACTTGTTATAAAGAAGAACAAAACTGTAATATTGTACTGCTGGCAGTGCACACAAAATTTCCATCATCCTTTTTCTCCAGTTTGGATCGTCTAAGTGGTGACAGTAGTCTCTACGTCTAAATTATATATTAATTATAAGCAAAATGTGTTAATGGTCACTTCAGATCCATGACAATAAATTAACTTTGAATGAAAATGATTGTGATAAACCATGAAAAATGCTGCCCTCAGCTGGCAATTTACAGCCAAACTTGTTGCACATGCAGAACACTTCTCAAAGCTCCAGGGATCAGTTGAAGATCTGTGAGCCAGCTGGCAGCACAGACTTTCAGACAGGACGGTGACTTGTCAGATGAGACATCTAGTGTTGTTTATATCTATGCTGGTAACTTCCTGATCTTCTGCCTCTGACCAAGCTGACACATGTCTTGAGTGCAGGTGGAGCTCAGAGGGTAGGGTGGGGGAAGCAAGAGGAGCAGTTAGTTGTATAATGAGTTGGTCATGAAGGGAGTTTGCTAATGAAACCTTCAGTAAAACACAATTAGCTAGTTGGCCAATTGATTGACCTCACCCAAGCTGCAACCTCTGTTGCTGAGCAGTGAAGCCCATGTGGACATGCCAAAATCTGCATTTCCTCAACTGGCCCCTTGAGGCTGGCTGCAGAAAGGAGTAAATGAGATTGACACTCATGTTGAAATGCCCAACTCTGCAGCAGAATTAAACATGTTTACAGCCAGGTCCAACAAACAGCTGTGGTCCCAATAGCTAATTTTCCTCTCCATAACAACTCTGAGAGGGGTGAATTTCTTTTTCACCTGCTATATTACAGCTTAGAATTCTGCATAATTAAGGATGTTCCCGTTTTGAGTGACAGGTCGGTGCTGTCTGTCACTAGCTGTCTGCTAATTGCTAGCGCTTCTCAGAATAGATTAAGCTGATTCCAGGCACTAAAACTTGACCGGTGAAGAACAGAGAAGTAAAATACTCAAAAATGTGCAACAGAGATCTCTGGGCCTCGCATCAGCTGTCCCTAGCAGGGCAGACCACATCTGCCTCCAGCAGCCAGTCTGAGATCGGCCCCGCTAACTCTCTCCTTCGCCTATTTATCTAATATGAGTTTTTTTCTTATTTTTAGGCATCTTCCATCCTCATAGGTCCAGATCACTACAGGTCTGGCTCTTCTCTGTGGTTGACAATTCTGCACACACACTCACACATGCTGTAAATAATGTACAAGATTAGCCACAGTTGCAAGGGAAATAAGCCTGAAAAGGGAGTATGGCTCTCGACCCCCCTTTTCTGTTCCATTTGCAAAGACATATATCACAATTATCAATACAAAATGTTATTCTCGAAGAAACGTCCTGTGCAGCTTAAACTCCAAACAAACAAGTAATGAGAATGAAATAAATGAATGAAATGAAAATAAGATAATGAAAAAGCTGAGCACCCATTTCATTTTATGACCTGAACCTTAACAAAGGAATGTTGCCTTGAAATGCTCCTCTCCCTCAGTTAAATCATTATATAGTCACAGCTACACTCATTAACCCTATTTCCTAATAAGCTGACTTCCTTATCCTGTAAAGTATATGAAGTAGTTAAAGGTTGTATCAGCTATCTTGGTTGCCCTCACTTCTGTTGCGAGATCCCAAACAAACAAAGCCAGCTAGCCCCTCCCTTCCGTGTTTCAAAATGATCACGAACGCGCTTTTCGGACTTTGCCGAAGCCAGACGGACTTTGCTGAAGCTACAAGCTAATGTTAGAGCTAGTTTGTTTTGTAGAACAGAAGAGAGGAGAGTAAAATCCTTTTAACTATTTAATATGGCAGTAATGAAAGAGCGAGCATGTACATGGACCTTTATCTGTTCAGAAATCACAGTCTGCAAGCAGTTAACTGCAACCACCTCACAGAAAAAGGGTACCTAACTTAATGTTACACAGAGTTTTATAATGAAAATGTGCAACTATCTGATTGGTCTAAACTGTTGGGGCAGTACTGTGGATTTAGACTCAGTCCGCCCATCGTTGGCACACAAGCTATGTCCATAGCCTCTTGGTGCTACAGCTTTCTGGCCACCGCCCTGCGGAAGGAAGACAGCTAACCCCACACTGCCCTTATTTAGCTTTTTCTATCTCATGTCTGAGGTCATCATTACCTTGGTTTATGACTTTGATGTAGCTCTTCAATGGGCTTCTTGTGCTACATCTTCCTTCAGATATGTGAATATGTGTAGGGGTGTTTATCAGTGTGTGTGTCTTGAAACAAAGTGTGTGCGCTGCGTACTCTCTCCCTCAGTACTGTGCGTCTCGAAACTCTGTTATCTGTGTGTTGGTACCTGTTGGTATGTGTGACATATTTAATCTGTGTTTTAGGCCTTGTGTGGTATATACTTTAAGCAGCATTTATTACTAGTGTCATGGTGTAGATAATTGCTAATTTTTCCAACCCTAACACTAACAAACGCAACTCTACACAAACTAAATTCCTACCATCTGATATTCACTCTATTCAGTATTACTTCACCTATGTTTGCATGACTTATCCAAATTAAGAGTTTCGGTCACACTTTTCCAGAATGATATTTTGCAAATTCACATCCAAACAAGTCAAAAGCCCCAAGCTAGCAGCTAACATCTGAATGCTATTCACCGGTCAACCGCAGTGCCTTTAGAATGCAATGATGTGCCATCAATACGTCAACAAGTAGGAATATTGCCATTATGATATGGCACACCCCTGCAGCACATCCTCCTTTGTTTGTTCTGTCAGGGTTTTTACTTGCAGAACCATCTGCACACATGACAATGTCTAAGGGGTGTGTTGCTAAATCTTTGCAAGGTAACACAAGATACTATTTAGCAGTTGGTTGAGTGTTTAATCAAATTCGATAAACCCTCTTTCAGTTAAGGAACAATCAGAATGTTAATAATCATAAGTTGTTTGTAATTTAAAAAGTTAATTTTAAAATCTTCTGTACTAAAGTATTTTATCTTGGTTTAATATCATTCTGTAAATCATTCATTCATTCATCTTCTATATCTGCTTATCCGGGTCAACCCGGGTCACGGGGGGCTGGAGCCGATCCCAGCTGCATTGGGCGAGAGGCGGGGTACACCCCGGACATGACGCCAGTCTGTCGCAGGGCTGACACACAGAGACAGACAACCATTCACACTCACTCACACCTACGGGCAATTTAGAGTCACCGATTAACCTGAGCTGCATGTTTTTGGACTGTGGGAGGAAGCCAGAGTACCCGGAGAGAACCCACGCACACACGGGGAGAACATGCAAACTCCACACAGA
>CAFUXE010001253.1:0-11068 GCA_903364295.1 Serranus cabrilla
CAGATGCATGATGGGAAGCGACAGCAGCCTGTACAGCAGAGAGGCGCAGGAAGGACCGAACGCACAGAAGACGGTGAGTCGTCACATGACGGCGAGCTGAGTCAGCAGTAAACACGGTGTTTGTGTGTCTATAGAGCTCGAGGCCTCTTCGGGGTGATCTGCTGGCTCGCCTGCTCCTCTTCCTGCAGCGCAGAGCGGAAAGACTTGACTTTATCTGAAAGAAGAGAAGAAACAGAGCACATTTAGATTTTATGTTTACTGATTTTTATGCAATCAACCCTTTAACACAGTGGTTCTCAACTGGTCCGCCGCCCAAATTGAGCAAAATTTCCAACTTCTAAAATGCATTTTAATGCAGAGAAGGTGCAGATTGAACCTGGGATCCTACAGAATAACACAGTTTAACGATAAACCAGCAGCGTGCTGATGCTACAGAGGAAAATATTCTCTTTCACACTCAATTTGCTGCATTTTGATTAAAAAAGAAATCTTAGATAGCACAACATTCCTTATTTTAACAGACTCGACAGCTTTCATGCACAAACATTCAATAAAAAACTTGTGAGAAGTCGTTTCAAAGACTTTCCCCACGCTCAGTTAGCAGATGAAAACAAACAGAGTGAGTAGACAGCATTAAAAAGAATCCCCTTCAAAATAAAAGGCCCACGACCCACTTTTGGGTCCCGACCCACCAGTTGAGAGTCACTGCTTTAACGAAACGCTTGCACAGACGTACTTTGGATCACCATGAATACTTCACGGTTCACGCTATAGAAAACTGTCAAATCAGATTCTGTTGTTGTCTGTTATTTCACTCTTAAAACCTGCAGTAAACTGTGAATAACTGCCAGATTTTGAAAGTTCAAAGTGTTCTGGGAAAATGGGCAAAAGTACGAACTCACAGGACATTTTCTGACCTTTTATAGTCAAAATAAACAACAAGACCAGGAGGACGTTTGGAGGCTGAGGTGTTAACAAACACACACAGTAATAATAATAATAATAATAATAGATGAATGATGGTAGAAGTCAGTCTAAGTTGACAGACAGATTAAAACGGTTTCTCACCTCTCAGCTCGGTGAGAATGTCGATCTTCTGATCCAGGATCTGTTCTAGTTGAGTTGCGAAGGACTCGACGTCGTAGTCGACCTCCTCCGTCATCTCCAGCAGAACCTTCTCGTCCTCCAGCCAGCGGATCGACTCCTGGACACACACATCAACACCTGCTGTGTCCTTTAAACTTCATCACAATCATTCAGTTACTCAGAGAGAGATTTATTCAAATTCAAATCTGGTGCAAAGTCGTGATTCTGACAACAAGAACAAACTAAATGAAAAAATCTACATTAACATTTAAGTTCCTGGCTTGTAGATGTTTTAAATTAGAATGAAATGTTCTGCACTGATCTGTGTTATAGACAAATAGAAACTTTATTCATCCCGACACAGTGACATTACATTTACCCTCAGATAAATAAATCAGACTTTGCTAAAGTATTAAACATCTGCAGAGAAGTAAGATTTGTGGGTGCAGAAATGTGCAAAAAACAGACATGAAATGTCCTTGTTATTGATTCCTTTAGGTTTATTTACATTGTTCCAGATGTTTTTAGACATTTTGCTGGTTTAAAATAAGCCCCTCTGACTTGTGATGCTACGTTACCTGGAAAACGGCCCTGTGGTCCTCCAGGACCTGCTCCTCCATCTCCACCAGCTGGCTGACGGCTTCGTGGAAGGTGAAGAGCTGCGGGGAAACCTCCTCCTCCTGCACAGAGAGCCGCCATGTTTGTTTTTACGTCAGTGACGGAGAAGCTCGATCAGTAACTGTGTGTTTTCTCTCTTACGTTCTGTTCACAGAGCAGCTTCAGGTCGTCTCTCTGTGGGGAGCTGCCGACGCCCCACTGAGCCTCCAGCACCTCCAGCTGGTTGAGGTGTCCCCCCTGACGGAGGTCTATGGCTGCTGCAGGGTCCACGGTAAGCTCCTTCACCCTGAAACCACAGCGGGGCGGTTTGAGCTGAAGCTCAGGGGACGATATGCACACAGAACATGCTCCAAACATGCAGGTCCACTTAAAAACAAAAAAAAAAACAGCTGATGGGGGAAAAAACTCTTCATGCAAAATTAAAAACAGCACAAAAAGTCAGAAGTTCACCCTTCGTCTTTCATCTGAAGGTTCATCTTTAAAGATCCTGCAGGAATCTTTTCAAAATAAAATACTCTGCTTGGAATAATAACTCGCATCTGATGTTTCCTGACTGTCTAATAAAGGCAAAAAGCCATAAAAATATTAAGATTAAGCCGATTTACTCCTCTCTAAATAAAAAATGTATTTATTTATGAACATCTACTTTTATATTTTTAATCTCAAAACTCACAAAGTCATGAACCTTAAACTGCTGTTAACATGCATATATGGACTCTATATTAATAATGACAGTCAGTGCAGTTGAGTCTTTGTATGAGATGTTTTAACAATGATAAACATATGAAATATGAGCCTTGAAGTGACTCTGGTAACACGTGTTGGTAACGTGAATAAATGGATCGTACTCATAAGTGGGGGAGAGCTCGGAGCGCCCCCCTCCTCCCCCGCTCTGAGAGAAGGGGATGTCGGAGGGACTGATCCCAAACTCCTTCACTCTGGAAACCCGGCGGGAAGAAGAGAAGGAGACGAGTTAAAGCTGTGCAGCCACATTTATCGACCTTAAAGCTGCAGATAAACAGTTTTACCTGTTGGCGTATCTCAGCGTGTTCAAGGTGTTTTCACACGACGCCATTCCAGGAGAGATGGTTGCGATCTGTGCACGTTAAGAGATTCGTATCGATGTTTATCAACAGACGTCGTCGTATTGGTTAGCAGTGAGTGGATCTTTGTTCTTACCATGCATGTTCTGGAGTTTTCTCCGATGAAGGAGTCTCGCAGCACTTGTGTTAACTTGCTGGCTCTGAACGGAGTGTGAGGTTTGTTCCTGCCCAGCGCTCGGATGCACTCCTGCAGACGGAAACACAGACAGTCAAGAACTTTTAGAAATATTCTCAGGCAGCAGCATCTCGAATGTGACGTTTTAAAGCCGAAAAGTTGTCATATTGGTGCAGTTTTATGGAGGTGACGTCTGTTTGTCTGTACGAAATAACTTAAAAAGTTCTGCACGGATTTGGATGAAATTTTGGGACAGTGTGTGTATCGGGACGAGGAACAGGTGGCTGCAGACTTTATAAAAGGTCGTCTGGGTCCTGACCTTTGGTTCTTTGATTGGAACAAGAGGCACATTTCCCTCTTTTTCACTTTGTTAATCTACGTTGGTCTTTGTTCAGACTTGTGATATGGACTTAAATCGAACTCTGTGAGAACTGATCACTAGTTCTAGTTCAGGCTTCAGGGACCTTCAGGGCCAGCAGGCTCTTGTTGATCTCGGCTCCTTCCAGGCGAGTCTGGCGGTCGGCGCTGGACGTGTCCGCCCCTCTCTCGTTCCCCGCCAGGTCGATGAGGGAGAACTTCCCGTGCATCTTCCCCCGCCGGCGGAGAATGATCTGGAAGACGGCGTGGCTCCGGGAGGAGTGAGCGTTGGCCGAGGTTTGCCCGGACGTCCTGAGGGAGACGTGGAGACACGTAAAGCTCGGGACAAACGGCTGCTGTGTTCAGACGGACGCCTCCTACCTGCAGCTGTTTCCCACTTCGATGAGTTTGAGGACGTCCTCCGTGCACTTCACCTCCCGCTCCTGCAGCCCCACCACCTGCACCTGCTGCTTCCCGTCCTCCAGGACACGTAGCTTGGCTTTGCGGTTTAGCAGGTCGAACACCTTTTTATAAACAGGAACACAGAGCGGTTCAGAGCTTCACTGTGCAGATGTTCTGCAAAGTTTCATGTGTTTCCTCTTGGATGAATTCTTCACTTAGTGCTTTAAAAACACGTACCTTCCCGCTGTAAATCTCAAAGAAGGTGGCAAAGATTTGGAGATCCAGCTTCTTGTAGTTTGGCTTCTTTATCATGAGGAAAACGTCTCTGGCTGCACGAGGAGAAAGAATCATTGAGTCACGTTCAGTCAGCAGCAGTGAACAAACTGTGCTGAGACACTAACCGGACAGAGCGTAGATCCCTTTGGAGCAGTCCTGGTTCTTCCCGGAGAAGTCGCCTCCCATCGTCTGAGAACATTAAACGGGACAGTTAGAACTGGAAAAGTGCACGAAAAACAGTTAAAGATAAATAACAGTTCAAGGCGCTCACGTGTGTTTTTCCACTTCCTGTTTGTCCGTAAGCGAAGCAGGTCGCCATCCCTCGCTCGAAGATGGTTTCAACCAGCGGCTGAGCCGTGAACCTGACAGATTAATAAATAAAATGTTTAAAAATATTTTAAAAATAAAATATATTACATAGAAAATCACATGAGCAAATTAAAAAACTACTTTTATACTCGTTCTAAAATATTATTTCATCCTTATTTTATTTCAAGTGTTTTGGAGGAATTTATTTTTATTCCATACTAACATTTTTTTTCCCCAATTAATGAATTAATTACGAGAATAAAGTCGTAAATATTGAATTAGTTACGAAAATAAAGAAAAACATATTGAAATAATTAAGAGAATAAAGTTAGAAAAAAATTATTACAAGAATAAAGTCGAAAATAATGAATTTATTTGAGAATCAAGTAAAAAAATATTGAAATAATTATGAGAATAAAGTTAAAAAAAATTAAATAACTACAAGAATAAAGTCGAAAATATTTAATTAATTACGAGAATAAAGTAGAAAATTAGAGCATAAAGTCATAAATATTTCATTATGAGAATAAAGTTAAAAATAATTAATTAATTTGGAGCAACCTGACAGAGGAGTGTTGAATAAAATAAATTAAATAAATAATCATGAAATAATTTACGAGCAAATTAAAAAAATGTCTGAAATAATAACTCTAAAATGTTATTTCATCCTTAGTTTCATTTCAAAATGACCTTTTTATTCCATTTTATTTCCTGTCACATTTCATTATTAAAATAAATAAATAAAATAATTATTAAAATTAATACATTTAAAATGTCTGTAATGAAATAAAGCTGTAAAATATCAATAATAAATAAAAAAAGCTATTTATCTGCATTGATTTCATGTTTTTAACAGTTTAATTTATGAAATACTGAACATTTATTTACCTGTAAACCATCTCGTTGGTGGAGTTTTCGTCGAAGGCGTAGTCGAAGCGGAACGTCTGGTTCTCCAGGTATCGGGTCAGGTCCACCTTCTGTTTGGGCTCGTGCACCATCACCACGTCCTTACTGGGGATGGTGATGACGTCCAGGTCCTTGGTGGACAGCTCTGAGGACAGACGGACACGAGCTTTAAACACAGACGGCCGGACTGTAAACACAGCGACTGCAGCTCCGCCTACCTTTCTTATTGAGCGGACGTGCGCGCACACACACACATATCCTGTGCTCCTCGATCTGAAACATAAAGGGACAAATGATCATAAACTGCAGATAAATAAAGCTGCAGACAGAAAACCGAACCTCCTAAACTCATACAAATCTGCTTATTCCCGTCACTTTATTCACACAGTTTCACATAAATTCTGTTTGTTTCGGCTCTACGTTTAATCTTTGAACACTTCAACAAAATTTTACCTAAATCATGTTTGTTTGGTAGGACGGAGTATTAGGGCCACTTTTAGAAGAAAAAATAATTCATTCTGTGATTGAAGTCGGAAATATTGAATTAATTACGAGAATAAAGTAAAAAAAATAAGGATTATAAAGTTTAAAATATTTAATTAATTACGAGAATAAAGTAAAAAGTAAAACCTATTGAAATAATAAAGAGAATAAAGTAAAAAAAAATAATAATCTTTACAAGAATAAAGTAAAAAATAATGAATTAATTAGAGAATCAAGTAAAAAATATTGAAATAATTATGAGAATAAAGTAAAAAAAAAAATAACTACAAGAATAAAGTAAAAAATAATGAATTAATTACGAGAATAAAGTAAAAATAAAAGAATTTATTAGGAAAATAAATTTTAAAAAATGAATTAATTAGAGAATAAAGTTGAAAATAATTAATTAATTAAAGAACCAAGTAAATAATATTGAAATAATTACGAGAATAAAATAAAAAAAAATAATTACAAGAATAAAGTCGATAATAATGAATTAATGACGAGAATAAAGTCTAAAATGATGAACACTGAAATGTTGTAAAACATGAAGCTTGTTCTAAATATTGAGCTCCATGTTGGCTAAATATTCTCTGATTCTGCAGCTTTAAAGCAGAACTCACCAGGTCGTTACTGGTCAAAGGTCTGTAGTCCAGACTGGCTCTGAAGTCTCTGATCATACACATGATTTCATAGTTTGGTAAATTCACATCCACCTCCTGAAAAGGAACAAAAACACAAGTGGGAAAATGAAAACCGGCCGATCAATCCGCTGCCTGTGTGCTCGTGTTTGCTGCTCACCTGAGCTCTTTTCTCTCGGAGCTCCTGCTGCTGAAGTCGCCTCTTCTCTCGTTTCTCCTGCAGTTTCTCCACTTCCTTCACACAGTTCGATTTCCTCCGAGCTGGAAAAAAAACAGCAAAATAATCCAATTAATCAGCTGTAAATCAAACAGCTAAGATCTCTTAATATCTACACACTGACACGTGTTTTTACTTTTTCTATTTCAAGTATTTTTCTCTCTTAATTTGTACTTTTGGTTCAGTAAAATTGAAACAATTTAAAATATATCAGGCTTTGATACAAATTAAACTTGACAGTAGATACATTCCTGTATATACTGCTGTGGTTTATAATGAGTCACACTTTACTAGTTTATTTATATTTTGTGTTAATATTAAGAGAATGCAGAGTAACGAACGTTGTTGTGCATTGAGAAGAAAGAAATTTTATCATGAGAATAAAGTTGAAAATAATTAATTACAATATCAAAGTAAAAAATAATGAATTAATTACAAGAATAAAGTTAAAATTATTGAATTAATTACGAGATTAAAGTTGAAAATATTGAATTAATTATGAGAATAAACTAAAAAATAATCAATTAATTATAAGAATAAAGTAAAAAATAATGAATTAATTACGAGAATAAACTAAAAAAATTATTAATTAATTACGAGAATGCTGGACTTTTTCTTGCATTTTCTTGTCATCTTGCTGCCTTTACTTAAATAAAAAGCAGCACCAAACAGGAAAGAGTTCCTCTAAATTATACTTAATGAGTTCCTGATTAAATTTACTTAGTCACATTTACTTTTAAGTATTAAATCTGCGTGTTTATCTGCGTACATTGAACACTGTGACCCGCGACTGAAAGAGCCTTTGAGCTCCCAGCTGTGTGAGCGTGACATCACTGAGGCGACTCTGCCAGAAAACAACAAACCACTCTGGACACTTTGAGCAGACGGCAGCACGCGTTACCGTTCTGCTGCTGCAGCAGCGACTGGTTGAGGGCGGATGGCGGGGCGATGGCGGGCGGCGGAGGCTCGGCGGCCTGGCTGTGCTGGCTGGGACGAGCGCGGGTCGTTCCCACTGCTGCAGCTGAGGAGCAGCAGAGAAACTTATTAACCTCTGCTGGTTATTTTACAGCACAAGTCAACAGGGAATCATTCAGACAAGGAACACATACAGAGCAATGAAATCAATTAAAGTATGAAAACAATAAAAATCAACAGAAACATTTAGATTCAAATTAAGGTATAAAAACAATAAAAATCAACATAGAAACATTTAGATAAAAATTTGAGTAAAAACAATAAAATCAACAAACATTTAGATTAAAATTAAAGAAAAAACAATAAAAATCAACATAGAAAGATTTAGATTCAAATTAAAGCATAAAAACAATAAAAAAATCAACAAACATTTAGATTAAAATTAGAGTAAAAACAAGTAAAATTAAAGTTGCAGTGCAGCAGCAAACAGAGAAGTTGCAGCAGACCTGCAGCTTTCTGGGAGTTTATTATCTATAATTTATATTTCAGTAAGTCATGCAATGAATTATCTGGTTTCTCATGTTTGTTTCTCGTACCTCGATTCTCCCGCGGAGGATTCTCAGCTTTTGGTATCGCTGTGATTCGTTTCGTCTGAAAATATAAAAAGAAGAAAACACTTTATGCTCATCATGACTCCACATGTTCTCAGATTCTGCAGACTTTATAAAAGGTCGTCTGGGTTCTGACCTTTGGTTCTTTGATTCTTCTGGTATTGTGACTTTAAATAACGGATGAACATCGGAGACAATAGACGCTGTCGAAGCTGTTTTAAATGGTTTAAATGCAGCAGTTACTTTAAAATCTGAGCTAAACTCTGACAGTGACAGAGTTTTAATTTGTGTGTGTGACCGACCATAAAATACACTTTTTTAACTAGTTTTCTATATCAGATGTTAAATAATGAATTTGACACTTTAGTTTTATATTTACACCTATTTGGTGTTATTTTGTTGTTGTTGTTACCTTTTATGTCCCATATTTATAACATCACCAAGGAGGTCGCCGGCGTCTGTTTGTCTGTCTGTGTACAAAATAACTCAAAAAGTTCTGCACCGATTTGGATGAAGTTTTCAGACAGCGTGTGTGTTGAGACGAGGAACAGGTGGTTAGATTTTGGTGGTGATCGGTGATCCAGAACACCATCTGGAGTTTATATTGTGAATTTATATTATTGTGTCAGTGATCCTATTGCCTTCACTAACTGCTGCCATCTAGTGGATGAAATATTTCAATGCCAGTGTCCCAAAATACATGTTTTCAATATAATCCTTCAAGTGCAGTTTGGTGTTGTGTAAGTGACCCTGTTGCCTTGGCGACGGTCTCCGAGTCCTTTTATGATTGTTTTGTAATTCTTTGGAGCAATCTGGAACCAGACTTTCCTTCGGGATAAATAAAGTTTTATCTTATTTTATGACAAAAGTGATAATAAAAGGGTTTAGGACGAGTACTGGCACATAAACACACAGGGTCTATATGAGGCAGTTACCATGGAAACGCTCACACAATGGAATAACGAATGAATGTGACAGATGTCACGGCTTGTTCCCCGTTCCTCACAGATATCAGATAAACTGGAGGGAATGTCAGAGACAAGATTTGTGTCTTGAACCTTTGTTCTTCCTGGTGGCCAGGCAGAAGTCAGAGCAAATGATCCGACTTCTCCCTTGATTTCTGACCTCAGTAAACGTTCTCATGGTGAGTTTATGGCACTGAGAGGAGGAGGGGCAGACCTTGGGTAGTTTGCTGGTTTTGGTGGCGTTGGAGGGAGGAAGAGGAGCCTCGGGACTCTGTGGGATCTCCTCATCTGGAGCAACATCTGGATTCAGAGCGAACACGCTCTCCAGGTCGATCTGAGAGTCAAACAAAGATTATCAGTGCCCACAGTATGTTTTATATCAGAAAATCAGCTGCTATATCGATGTTTTATTCTTTTTCCTTCGATTTTGTCTATTTTAGGAGAGTAAATGTCATAATTTGTCTGCTCATGGGTTAGATTTAATAGATTTGAAGTGATTTGTTCATCCAAAATAAGTCTGTTCAGCTGATCCATTGCCTGTTAATTCCAGCTTGTTTTCTGCATAATTGTACCATCGACACCAAAACCTGAACACATGTTGATGCTCATTTCTTTTATTCTTATTTAACTGGGATCTTTAGTTGTCCGTCTAATTGAACCGTTCTCTATGTACAAAACAAAACCGCATGAGTAGCAGGAAACCTTTGAAAGATAGAGAGCCTTTTCTTATAAAACGTGTCGTATCGCATCATATTAACACACTCTGTGACAAAAAACAGGAAGTTAGTCAGCCGTACCTCTTTCCCTTTGGTGTCTCCATTCTCGATCCACTCCACCGTCACACTGTCGTTGTCCTCATGCAGTGATGTGACCATCGCCTGGTGTATTCGTCCTGCAGAGAGAGAGAGAGAGATGCTAGGTGCTCACAGCTGTATGGGACTGTAGGATGAGTCTGCTTCAGCCTTTAAATCACAGGAGGCATGCATTAACATAATCAATCAGATGTGAACTCAACTGAATATCATTTTCATGCACAAAAGGGAGCATAAAATCTTCAGGCTCCTGCAGACTCTGGAGTCAGGACACTGGGATGCTAATGGGTGTGGCTCGTGATGGATGGAGCTGCAGGCTTCCCTCCTGTCACTCACTGCACACACAGCTGCATGTATTGGCTGATAATGCGGCTCACTGCAGCCTCATCTGCACATTTGTGTGGTAAAAAAAAATGAGCGTTAAAGATGCATTTTGGTGACAGTCAGACAGAGAGGAAGGGGGAGAGAGGGGGGAGGCCCCGTGCATGCAGCCATCCATCACCCAGCATCCACAGGCCACTGCTGGGTGATGCAGTGCAGCTAGTAGCATGCAGCCTGCAGGAGGTGCAGCCCTGATGCAGAGGAGAGGGCACACAGAGGCAGGGCAGGTGTCTTTTTTTTTTTTTTTTTGGCCGCACAGGTGGACGGACCCGCCCGCCCCGCAGCCCCGCAAACCGGAGCAGCCGGCCGGCGTGAGTCTGCTCCTCTCCCCGGCGACACCGCAACCATTTCTGCTGGTTTCAACGCCTTTTTTATTTTATTTTCACGCGACAAACATCCCGGTGAAATGATGATGTAGCCAGCTAGCTTAGCAGAAACACCCCGCTAGCTGCTCTCCTCCGGAGCCGCCGGATGGAGAGTCGGAGTCGGTGTGTCGGTGTGTGTGTGCACGTACCGTCGCTCCGCTTGATCTCCACGTAAATACCCACGAAGATCTTCCCGAACACACCGGACATCTCTCCTCGGGTGGTGTTTTTGTGTGTGTGTGTGCTGTCTCAAGTTGTGTGCTGCTGCAGAAACTGAGGTCACTAGCGGTCAGTCAGGAGGAGGAGAGGAGAGGCAGCCTCTGCGCATGCGCGGGTGATGCAGGAAGAAGCATCTTCTGATCCAGCAGCTCGTGCTGCTCAGATATTTAACTTCTTACTAAAAATACTGCATTCATACTAATACTACTTACGGAAGCCATAAGCGGCAATGTTTTTTTTTGTTTTCCTGAGATTTTTTTTGGTGAGATTTTTCCATGTGTGATCTC
>CAFUXE010001254.1:5986-16876 GCA_903364295.1 Serranus cabrilla
CCAGGACGCCGCCGTCGCCGCCGCCGTCGTCCTCGCTGGCTGCAGTTTGTTGAGAATTCGCCTCGCCGAGCTCGCTGCATAATTAATGCGTTTTAATTGGAGTGTTTTTCCTGCCGCATTTCTTATTCATGAGCTGTTATTGGGAGGATGACTGCGGGCCAATCAGCTCGTCTGTGTCATCACTGCTGATTGCAACCAGAAGGCCCGCAGCTCTGACAGGAAGACGCAATCACTGCACACACACACACACACACACACGCAGGGAAGACGTGTGTGTGTGTGTGTGTATCTAAGTACTGTACTTAAAGGTGCAGTTCAGTTTTTTGAGGTGTATGAGAGTTAAAAGGAGAAGCTGATCAATGCAGCTGCAGCTGAACACATTCACAAACCTAAATAATAAATCAGTGACTCTATATATAGATTATTTTTTAACTGAAGCAGTTACCTGCTTTTAAAGAACAGAGTTGCTGCTGTAATCGGTGAGTTTGTTTGTGCACCAATGGAGGCAACAGTAGACCAGTAACTCGTGTGCGCTGCAAGCTATAAATGTCTGTTTTTGTCTGTAAGAGAACTTTGCTTCCACCTGCAGCAGCTACAACAACAACAAGCGTCTCTCCTGTTGGTTGTATCTGTTTGTACCTGAGCAGTCGAGCAGCAAAGCGCCGCCGTCCTCGCCGCCCCGCCCCGTCTCCATCAGGGTGCTGAACAGGGTGCCGATGGGGTCCAGAGGGTGGCCCACCCAGCCCTCCAGGTTGGTGACGGATGTTATTCCTTTATGAAGCAGCTCTGCAGGGACACAACACAACACGTTATAAAATGCCCCAGAATCAAAGGATTTACCCATAAATCACAATCAAAGGGGGTTTGACTGTCATACCAGTCAAGGAATTATGGGAAAAACAGAAACAATAAAGCTTAAAATAAAATGTTTCAGCACATTAATTCATTAACACGTCTTTGAAGCTACTTTCATGGCTAAAATAGTCATTTTAGGCTTCAAAGTTCAATTGAAATACATTTTTATGTGGCTGGTAAAAGCACAGAATGTTATATTTGGAGAAAAATTGGTTTGCTTTTTAATTTCTATATTTCAGTCTTGAATGGGTTGTAAAATTATTTTTAAAAATGATTTTAAAATAACTCAAATCATGTTGGCAAAAGAGCGTTTTTGACGTTGAAATACATAATAACAGAAGCCAGAAGGTAAAGAAGTAAGAAGTGTGATTCAGGCGTGGAATGAACTGACCTTTTTTGTGCGTGCGGAAGAACTCCAGCTGCTTCTGCTGCTGCCTCCGCAGCGTGTTGACGATGGAGATGGCGAGCCGCAGTGCTTCTTTGGGGTAACCGTGTGACCTCAGCGCGTCCACGCGGGCGCACGCCGTCGGGACGTGTTCTGCAGGAAGACAAAAGATATTTTCACGTCTTTCTTTCCTTCTTTATTTTCTTATTCGTTAAACTCCTTCAGCGTCCCGCTCGCTCGCTCACCGTGCCACAGCGGCCACCCTCGGGCGTCGAACAGCGAGCTGTCGAGGTTGTCGTGGTAACAGTAGTTGGTGTAGTGGGACTCGGTGATGATGTGCTGCAGGTGGGGGTCCTGCCAGTGCAGGTCGCAGGCCTCGATCGCCCGCGTGAACACGGTCCGGTGAGGCCGAGAGAGAGAGTCTGACAGAACAACAATCAACCAACAAAAACACAAATAAAATATGTTGGGCATTGAGTTAAACTGAGAGACGACACACATGACTTAAACCTGCTACTCTGACTTTAACTTTTATCAAATTAATGCAAAATGAAGATTTATCTCCATCAAACCAGAGCTTGTGGTGGTTAAAACAGCGTTTTGTCAAGTTAACACAGTTTATGTGTCTGTCTTTTATAAACAAGGTGTAGGTTTGTATTTTTCTGTTCAATTCAGTTTTTATTGACTTTTTATTTAAGGGTTTGGACGCCTGGAGACAACAAATATGATGGGATTTTTTCTTTTCATATAAAATATACACACATATATCATGAGTGATTGTGTTGTTTAAATACCAGATTATGTTCAAAAATAAAGCATTTTTTACTGTGTATATTACAAACAACAGCAGGTCCATGACAGCAGTAATAAGAGCTCCTGTCTTCTCATTCCAAACGTTTTTATTACCTGATAGAAACGTTTGTGCGTCTCTTGATTTGATGAAAAAAAAAACCTCGACTGTGTTATTGGGCTCGTTCTATTAGCTGCAGTAAAAAGGTAATCAGGCTCGCAGGAGATTAAAGAGAGGGAGGAGGGTAACAGGAGCAGAGAGGGATGGAGGGAAGAAAGACACGAGGTGCCAAGATGGCGTCAAAAGAGACACAACAGAAGGAAAAAACAACTAAACCAGGGTCACAAATCTATGGGTTGATTCTTTCATTAATGAACTAAACATTCTTGGGGTTTCTTGTTGCCTGACAACACTAAAATAGTTTAACCTCTCCTGAAAGTGCTGATGTTTTTTACTTTACATATGTTTTGTATTTTTCATTACACATCCCTGTTCTATTGTTCAATGGTCCCCGGTCCTTAATGATCATTACAGATTTTCTTGCAGTTTATTCATGTTTTTACATATATATTGTCATATAAACTGTTGATACACGTGTATATTTTGAAACTGTGTTTTTACTGCATCCTACATATTTTTCTTTACATGTGAGAATGTTAAAATAACCGGGGAAAGGACAGAAAAGAGGAGTATTAAGGTAACGATGGTTTAAATTTGGACCTGTGTGGCCAAAACTGCAGCGTTTTTATTTTTTTTCTTGTGTTACTTGTAAACATTGCCAATGTCTTGGTTGTATGCAATAGAAGATGATAAAATAAAGACCTGGGTTGCCGGGCGGACCCTGCGGCAGAGCGTTGGTCAGGTTGGTCAGCTCGTTGCCGTGGTTCCCGTCCTCCAAGGGACAGACGTCCACGCCGTTCCACCTGCGAAGCTGCCGGAGCCAGAAACCCTTCTGCTCCGGTTTGTAGTGAGGATTTAGCACGATGCACATCCACAGGGCTCCTGTTCACACACACACACACACACACAAAGTTTAATAAAACTTGAGGAATGTGAGTTTTTCATGTGAATGATTTTTTATTTAGCTCTGCTTAAGTGAATATATTGGACTTTTATTTGGCAGTGGTTATTTTGTTTTTATTGTGTTCAGTGTATTTTTTTATTTTTATTATTATTATATTTATTGGATTTTTGTTGCTTGATGGGCACTGTTTGGACTCTTGAAATGTCACCTCTTGATTTTGTTATTCACTGGAAAATCAATAAACAAATGTTTTTAAAAAATGTAATTAATGTGATAGACTTTAATGTTTTAATCATCTTCTTTATTTACATTTTGATTAATTATCCCTTTATTTATACTTTGCTATAAATTTTTCTTATTATTTTTATTAATTCCTTTACATTTATTTATTACCTTTAAAGAAATAAAGATGCGTAATACGAGGTTGATTTATTCAGAGCTAATCTGTTCAACTTATCTTCATTATTAATTAACTGTTTCATCTATAAACTCCCAACATGTGATTGTTTTTCCAAAGCTAGAGTCTGAAACTCTAATCTAGTTAGTTCATTATCACGTGAGATGCCAAAAAGAACAACAATTGAGAAGCTGCAACCATAAAATAATTGCCATTTTTATGTGAAAATTGAAAATACCATTAGTAAAACCAGCAAATATTAAAAACGTTTTCTCTTCTTTCACTGAAAGAAAAGTGGGAAAATAACCTCTAGTTTTTTGTTTAATGACTTATCGCAGGTGCAGATTTTTAATAGAAATATTATTTGGAAATGTGGCTAAACAATAAATCAAATTATTTCTATATCGAACAAACAAAAGTGCTTTGAAAGCAAATGAGAAACAGGATGTTGAAAAACAAAAAAGCTAAAATAAATCAGAAAAATCCACAATAATAATGAGAAAAAACATTAAAAATAAAACTATAAAAACCAAAGGATAAAATATCAACGCAAAAATAATGTATGCATTAAATTCAAATCTGAAGAAAGGCTTTTTTTTAATTAGCTACGACTTCTGCAGATTGTTTCTGCACACATTAAGACATATAGCTGCAACTTATGGTTATTTATTAATTTCTTGGTCTATAAAATGTCAAAAAATAAAGAAAAATGGCCCCAAATCCCAAAGTGACATCTTCAAATCTCTATTTCTTTCTGGAAATATCAGTAAAAAACAACAACAAAGAAAACAAACAAAGAGAAGCAGCTTATCCTTTTCAGGTTCAGATACAGACTGAAAGAGGAACACAAAGAGAACGACGGAGGAAACAATGAACACGTTAAAGGATAAATAACGGGTGACAGATGACAAAATGAAACAGGAGAGAGAAAAGAAAGGAAGAGGGAGAAGAGGAGAGGGGGAGGGAGGCTGAGGATGGGGGAGGGGACAGGAGGCTTCTCCTCCCTTTGTTACGGCTGCTTCAAGGACACAACAACGAGGAGGGAAAACAGAGCGCCGACAACATGATGTCAGACGAGAGTGACGAAATGCAGAGCAAGAATGTACGAGAGCAGGATGGAGAGATTGAGAGAGAGAGAGAGAGAGAGAGAGAGAGAGGAGGTAAAGAAAACAAACAGAGCGAAGGTGCATCGTAACCTGCAGGCTGCTTTCTTTACAGGTTGCATCACAAAGTCTTTCAACTGATTTCTATTGTTTTTCTTTTTTTGTTCTTTTGGAAAAGCCGGAAAACAACAGAAAAAAAGGGGAAGAAAATAGTAATAATAATAAAACATTAAAAAATAAATAAAATAAAAACGTTTTTCCAAGTGGTTTTCTTATAGTTTTTAATCTACAAATATTACACAATTAAACAATCATTTTTACATGGGGAGCGTCAACTGATTTCTATTCTGAGTTAACAATAAAAGTGTCTGTGTGACGGAGCTTCTGCACAGCTCATTTCTCTGCTTTTATAGATTATTAATACTAGAAAAGGTTGAGGCTGTAATGGTTTATTGGTGTGTTAGAACCATGTTAACCGTTAGCTGTAGGCTGTTAGCCACATATGCTAAGAGTTAAAAAAGACGAGAAGATCAGAACAGGAAACGTTTGGGTTTTTCTCTTTGAGCCGAAGTGGAACTAACAGTTTTACAGCCTGTTGGAGAGTGTTTGAAATGTTCCTCATTTTCACCATAAAAATAGCTGAAATTTCGTGCAGGAGGATTCTGACACTTTGCTGTGGTGTCTGTTCAAAATAAAGAAAAAGAAACGTATCCTGGTGCATCTGAGGGTTTTTATTTATTCCTTTTAACAAAGGGAACGTGGTGTAAAAGTGACGTCTTCAGATGGTTTATTTCTGTCCAACAAATCTGAATATATTCAGTTAACAATTATATAAAACAGAGAGAAGCGAAAAATCTTTTGGCATTTTTTCCTCAAACATAACTGAAACTATTATTAGTAGTTGTAGTCATAATAAATTAGCTTGTTTACTGTCTATAAACTAATTGATTATGTGGCTGAACGGCATAAAAGTGGCATGAACACAACATTTATAGAAAGAAACTGGTATGCAGCCCCAAAATATGCTGCTGCAGTGTGTGTGTGTGTGTGTGTGTGTGTTTGTGTTACCTAGCTCGTCCCACAGCTGCCTGTACTTGTCAGTCATGGTGGTCCCCTGTTGCCTCCACAGCGCCAGTCTGGGGTCGCCCATGAACTGCTCTGTGATCAGCGTCAACATGCGCGCTCCGTTGGAGTCCCTCATCTTCAGCATCTCTCTCACCTGCGGAGGAGACGGCGAGGTGCATTGTGGGTAGAACGCTGCGGTGCCGTGTGTGTGTGAGTGTGTGTGTTTGAGATGATTGTGTTACCTTGCTGAACAGTAAGTTGAGCTGCTTCCCCGAGCCGTGGTAGCCGCCCTGGGACAGGAAGAGCTTGACCTGTTCCTGAACCTGCTCCTCGTCCAGATGCCAGCAGTTCTCATCGTCCACGCTGGCGCCCGCCGTCGGATCCGGAGCTCCTGCAGCGAGCGAAGGAAACCAGGCCGCAACTTATTACAAGAGACTATCACTGATTTCATTTAATGGGTTAATTACATTCTGTGGAAGGAGTATTCAGATTTATTTCTTATTTAAAACAGGATCAATGCTGTTATTCTATGATAATACACAATAATATGTACATATTTATTACATTTTGTATAATTAATTAAAGTCGTGCAGTAAAAACCACAAGAAGAAGCATGAAATGGAAACAGAGTACCTCAAAATTGAACTCAAATACACTTAATTAAATGTACTCAGATAAATTATGATGAAGAAACAGACCGTTAAAGAAACATGTTTTCAGGGAGGAGCAGACAGGAATACTCCTGCATCAGCACTCACTTCATCTGCTGCATTAATGCATTAATGCAGAGCTGGTTAAGCTGATCAATACTATAAACTCTGCAAAACCTGCAACAATAACCAGCCAACAGCACTTAACGATCCAGCCCACAGAACAGCTTCTGAACTGCAATCTTATCTAAAGTAAACATCAACCTGTACACCAAATCTCCTTACACAGACGTGATATTTACAGTATACAGTCGAGAAGTGACGGCTGCTGAAGCATTTATCGCTTTGCAAGAAAGACGTGGACATGTAAACAAACCGGGATGAGGAATACGTTTATGTGCTGTGACACAAAATGCTTCAGATTAAGCAAAAAAAAGAGATTTTTCGCCGTGGATTTCACCCGGAAATGGAGGGAAGCGCCGACGCCGGTTAAGCGTTAGCTTGTAATATGAATCGCCGAAGGTACAGTACGTGTCGTATCACCGAAACCAAAAACTCTGTTTGTTTGTTCATATAGTCTTCCAAACACTGCAAAATGCCCAACATGTCCGCCAAAACTAACCTGTCTAACTCCTCGAACGCCGGATAGTTGAGAAGGGTCCAACTGCAGCCGCGGGAAAAATGAAAACATTGCTTCCTCGGCCGCCATTGCACAAGGGGTGTGGTTTATAGGGGGCGTGGCTTGTACCGGCCCACGGCTTCTTGTAGGGGGCGTGGTTTGTACTGTTTCCGCGGCGGCAGTTGAGTACTATTGGGATAGTTTATGAAGCCGGCTACCGGACGTAGTTCTAACACCATTTTATAGAAAGGGCTACAGCGCAATCTAACGAAACGGAGCCATCAGCAGGCCACAGACCGTCATCGGATTAATCCAAAGGCATGTGAACTAGCACGCTAACACGAGTCTGCTAGCACTAGCAGGCTAACGCTAGCACTAGCACGCTGACGCTAGCACGCTAACGCTAGTCTGCTAGCACTAGCTGTATCAATAACATTGCCCCTCCACTCACCGTGAACCTGGTTGATCTCGGAGTTCTGCGACAGGATCTCGTCGGCCAGTTTCTGCGCGGTGGGCAGCACCTCGGTGTGGTGCACTGTGATCAGGTACTGCACGAACTTCTGCAGCTGGTCCCTGTTCATCTGGAAAAGAGTCTCTGAGATGGGCAGGCGCAGCTTGACCTGCTCGGGCTTCCGTACGCGGTACAGCGAGAGCGCCACCACGTGCGCGCAGTAGAAGATGTCTTTGTTGCCGCAGCTGCAGGTCACGGCGGTGATCTTGCAGCGGTCGAAGCTGACGCTCACGTTGCAGAGCAGCTCCGGCTCCGAGGCCGTGGCAGGTTCCCTGACGGTGCCGCTGAGGTGAAACCCTGCACACAAACACAAAATATTTACTGTTAATCATCGTTTATCAGTGTTAAAGTCTTTACATATCATCACCAGGAGCTGATGTATTCTTAGAAAACACATTTAATTCATGAAAGTCTGATTATTTCTTCTCTTTCTCAGCATCTTTAATGTTTTTCTTTGTTTTTATTGGATTTGTCCAGTCTTATGTATGTGGAAATCAAGTAAAAACTAAATTATCTGCAGATACCTGTGTGGCTTAATTCACCTACAGATTTATAACATTTATGACGGTGGAAACAACACTAACATGTGGTCCCTTTTTATGTTCATATGGCTCAATTTGCAGGAAATATCTTCCTCTTGAGCTGCTAAAGGCGCCACTTTGTTCTGCAGCAAGTTGGTACGTTTGTCAGTCTGCCTTTTTGTACGGGACAGAAGGTTTTTTTTTAGAGCTTTTTGCTTAAAAAACAGACATGAGATCCACTGTTAATATAAAAATGTTCAAAATAAAACTTGCACATAAATTACTTTACTGTATTTACATCTTTTTTTTTTCTTCACGATTCAATAAAGAATTTAAATTCCAGGAGGAACAACAACACACAATCTAACTTTGATCCTGTCAGGAAAAGTTTGATGGGGTGAAAAAAAGTCAAAGAAAGTCTGACAGAGAGAGAGAAGTGGAATAAAAGACAGATGAGTGAAAGAGCAAAGAGAGAGTGGAGCGTAAAGTTCTCCCAAATATTCTCATTTCCTTTTCATTTCCCTTCCACAACACCTCCAGTGCTTTCCTTCCCGCTCTGCGCTCACGGGGCCCTGCTGCCTTACAGGGACCTATAGCTCTGTGTGTTCGGGGGAATGTAAACATAAACGCAGAGGCAGGTCTCACTGTGGATTTGACCTTAAACTTACTCCTTGAACTCACATTTCTCTAAGCTCAAGTATCTGACAGGAAAATAAACCCTGATGCTTTCCCGTTTGAAAAGGAGGATTTACCGCACATGACCAGGCAAGTCTCGCTTTCCGTTTGAACAGAAACACAAGAGCTGCACTGTGAGTGTAAATGCTGTTTCAGTCCAGAGCAGCAGAGCCAATGAACAATGTACACTTTCTGTAATACCAAAAATAAGACGTGTGAGTGAGTGTTAGTTGGTTGCTGGTGATAACAGATGGTGTCAGAAGCTTAGTCAGAACAAAACAACACAAACAGTAAGAGTTCATCATCAGCGAGCCGCAGAGTGCACGTCTGCTGCTGCAGCTTCACTGTACCAGCACAAATAGTTCAACGTTTAAAGATAATATACAGACGGAGACTTTCTGCATGTTGACAGATACATTTTGATGTTTTGTACAAAAAGACGGAGCAGCATCGTGTCACATGTCATGCAAACTGAGTGACAGATGACAGAAAACATGATGAGATGTTTGAACAAAGAAAATGGAAAATACTCCAACAGGAAATAGATTCAAATATTTTCTTCTGAGAAACTGAGGCTGAAAAATCTAACACATATTTAAGTGTTAGTCTGATAACCCAGATAAATTCCACAATATCAAACTATTGTTTTAAATGTGGCAGAAGAAGTTATTGAATCAAACTGATACTAAAGTTTTCTAACATTAGTCAGAGCAGATAAAACCGGGTTTCTGCAGCAGAAATGTGAGTATTTCACTGAGACAATGACACTCTTCTTAGTCTTGTTATCGGTACAGATCGGGCTAAAAAAAGGAGTCAAAACTGAAGGAGTTTTTAAAAGCTGAGCCTAAAATTGCTACCAGGACGCTTCAGCTCAAGCTACAAACGTGTTGCAGACCATTTCCCAAAAATATCAAATGAATACAAATATAAAAGAAGCTGCACACTGAGAGGCACCAGCTTCAAATATCACAGCTATCAACATCTATATCACTTTGACTGGAGCTGTTTCCATCTCTGTTTATGACAGCAGCTGTAAGAAACACTGCACAGGATGGTCAAAACGATAGAAATGTACATACATACATTTAAGTTTGATTAAGGGCTCAAAATGTAAGATGGCACTTGCTAAAACTGTATTCATCCAACTGTGCAGCAACTGCACTGCAAAGCAGGACAGAGTGCAAATATATGGGCTGCAAACGGTGCAAAGAAACAGAAGTATAAATATAAAGGTGGAGAGGTGGAAGGTGCATGTTCAAACTGTACATAAAACAGTAGGGATCATAAATAAAAGGGTGCGAGCAGTGTTGTACTTTAGCTGGAGGTTTGATTTCCACTCTGTGGCGTGTGTCACATGTGTGAAGATCGTTGTTTGTCTGCGTATGTGGCTGAACTCGTGCGACGCCGAGCTGAGCAAAAACAAAAAAAAATTACATCTGAGAGTGAAACTTGTATAGAAATAGAAGAAAAAAAAACCCTGATGTGTTAGTTGTTACTGCTGAGCAGGCGCACACACACACACACACAAAATCCACATCCTGTCTTTTTAAAACACACACACACACAGAGAAGCATGGTGCTCTCAGTTCCACCGCCCTGCCCCAGTCATGCCTGGCCCACAGCTGAACTACTGACGTAACAGAAAGAGAGAGAGTGACTCGAGGAGGAGGAGGAGGAGGAGGAGGAGGGCCGCTATGCTGCTGGAAAAATCGGTATGCCCTCAGCTGAGTGTGTGTGTGTGTGTGCACATGCAGGAGTGTATGCTTGGCGGCGAGCCAAAGCCCTGAGCTCAGCATTCTGTAATGCACTTCCTCTCTGTGTGTCTGCGCTTCACAGCTTGCATAATACAGCTCTGTGCACTGCATGGCAACCAAACTTAACTCCTTCACTGCCAGCACAGCATTCCTGCAGAGTTCACAACTTTTTAATAAAGCGTTTCAAAGTCCAAAATGAATGCAAAAGTTTGAAAGCATGATGGAGACGTAGCATGGTCTGGAGTGAGTTATTATCACAGGCCTTTTCTGCAGTATAACTAACTCAGAATGATATAATCATTTGTGACATTTGTTCAATTAAAGGTTTTAAAAGCTAAACAGCTGCTAGACACGAGAGTAACAGATCAAATTACACACTTCTGCATGAACTTCATCCAAAGTACTCAAGTCTAGGGCTGCAGCTAACGATTATTTTAATAGTCGAGTATTCTATCGATTATTCTGGCGATTAATCGAGTAATCGGATAAAAAATTTTTTTTAAATGTCATTTTATTACTTGAACTTAATTTAATAGTAATA
>CAFUXE010001254.1:28796-42627 GCA_903364295.1 Serranus cabrilla
GTGTGTGTGTGTGTGTGTGAGCGAGATAACACAAATTGTGCTTTGATATGCTTAGCTCAAGTTTAATTCAATACAGTCTGCTGAGTTAAGCAGTCGAGTGTATAAACGTGTTAAATGTGATGTAAAAGCGTCTGAACAGAGAATCAGAGTATTTAGCAGCTGAAGCTCGTCGAGGCTGAGGTGGTTTGAGTCTAAAACGTCCAGAAAGTTTCATTTAAAACGACCCAGAGAAGTTCAATTCTCCAACATCGGACAGAAAAGCACAAACGAGAGAAGAAAATCTATGAATAAATGCAGATTTCTGCATCAGAACTTTCCACAGTAATCGTATTATTAAGATCTCTGGACTAAACTAAATTATAAAAAGTTAAAGCTTCTTTATCAGTATTAATCTCATAATGTCACATAAAATCAGTCGCACAGAGACATTTTACTGCAGACTTTGATCATCTAGGTGTGTTTTGATGCAGGACTATTTAGATTGTTGTATTTGTGCTTTTCCTTGAGCACTTCTAAGCCGTCCCAGAGATTAGTCTGGCCCGGGCCTCGTTCCACGCCTGACAGCAGCGCACCAGAGGGACGCGGGATGATTTCACCGCGTGGTGACAGTTCGTCGGCGCTGCCAGCAGAACCAAACCCAACGTCTGAGCTCAGAAACGCAGCAGAATGCCTGTGAAAAACTACAGATACACAACACTTGGTAGCCCAAGAATCAGCAGACAGCAGAAGTCCCCGTCGGCCATCTGTCTGTGAAGCAACAGGCCTGTGACAGACTTCAGGACCGAGTCTCAAATTCTGCACCGCAGTGTACAAAATGACAGTAATGTTGATGTAAACTCAGTAAGAACCACTTCAGGGGCAGCTGAGCTTTAATTGGGATGGTTGTGCAAACAATCACACACACACACTCTCCCTCTCTGACACACAAATGTGTGTTTTTACTGTTGAAACTACAGTTTTAATTTGGGTTTTTGTGGATATTAACAGGATCTTGAGTCAGTTCATGAGCTGATCAATCTAGTCTTTGAAGAGAGCAAACAAATGTCATTTCTATCTGTATTTGTTTACATTTTAGCAGATTAAAAGTATACTGAATTAACAATTAGCAGCAGAAAACAGTTTAAAAAGTGACAATTTTCGTCTGGAGTTCTGGAGTTATTAGGGGCGTTTTTTTCCACGCTTTCTACACGGTTTTATGGAAGTTTATTCATGATGGAAATCTGAGATATGTTGCCGTTGAGACACAAATTGCTGCCATCTATCCTTCACAACTTGTTTTAGATTAATAAATAATAAAACATCATTAAGAAAAGCAATTCATAGTTACACTTTGTCCTTTTTTCTAAGCCAAATGTGCAGGTTATGGTTTCTCAAATGAGAATATTAGGTTTTTTTCTTTGTCTTCCATGGAAATTGAACAATTGAATCATTTTGGACTGTTGGTTGGACTAAATAACGAATAAGTCATCTTGGGAGACATTTATCTGAGACTTTATGGACCAAATAAGAAAAGCATCATTAATTATAAGCCCGGCCTTTCACTGCTGGTTAAACTGGTAGAAAGACGTGGAAACATCATTAACAAACAATGCATGCTAGCAGCATTGACGCCTAAATGACCTTTGACCTCAAACTGTACATGGATGCACATTAACATGAGCTCAGTGTGTTTAAAGGTTTGAAGCAGCTTAAATGTGGCCTAATGAGCAGGTAACACAGGTAAACACATGACAGCACGTGTTTGTGATCCTCACTCTACTCAGACTTTACATCTTTGATTTCTCAGCCTCCATTTGAAGCTGTTTTGACCGACGCTGTGCACACACAAACACCGCAGCCTGTATTTTAGCACGTGGCTGAAGCCTCAAACACAAACCTGAACATGCACGGCGTGGACGAGAGGCGGCGCCGCGTTCAGCAGCAGCGACTCACTGACTCCGTGTTCGACCTTTGAACTGTCGCAATCAGAGAAATGCTGCTTATTCATGAACACTTTTGCAATCCAACAGTTTGTCCGAACACTGAACGCAACACGGGAGTTTTGTTTTGACGAGAAAAAATACAGGAAGTGTCGTTATGAAACGATGTTTTCTCGCTGGTTTGGTTTGGTTTGACGGCCATTGACATTAAAGGTCCCCAGTGGATGAATCCCACTGATTTGAAGACTTTTCTCTATTATATTTATGTTTTTTTAAATTCTTATATTACTATACTATAGTCTAAACATTAATAATAATTTAACCTACTTAAAAATTGCATGTTTTTATTGTCATTAGATGCAGTGAATGCACTTCCTTATTAATTACACGTCAACATCTTTTCATTTCCATCAGGATCACAGAAAAACTACTGAAACAAGCAAACATTTCAGCTTCTCATCTCCTATAACTTCTCATTTAGTGGCACCATTGATTCTCGTCGTCTCGTCCTATATGGAGACGTATTGCTGCACAATTAGTGTAAACAAAGTGTTTCTTATCACAGCTGAAACTTGCTCTGAATTTTAAATATTTTGTCTCGTCTGCAGCTGTAGCGTCAGGCGCCATATTTAGCTCGTCTTTGAGAACATTTCCTTTAAAATAGTGGGTTTATTTGAGGGAAAGTCAAGTGACGTTTGTGGTAACCAAAGCTGAATCATAAATGGACATATAAAAAAGCTTCTTTTTTTACACACAGGATTTATTTCTGCTTTCTAACCCTGAATGCAAAATGTATTTAACCAACAGCTTTTATATTCACACCAGAATCTTCCTCTGTGACTTTAAAAGATCACGCAGATGTTGAATTGGTCTCAATAAGAAGCTGTTTGTGTTGGACCTGAGCCTCATGTTTTATTAGCTGACAACACTCTTTGATCGCATTTACATTTTAAAAAACATCTGATATGATCTTTTTTATGCATTTTAATCAGTGAAAGTCTTTAAATTTAATGTGCAGGAGCTGTTTGAGGCAGGTAGGTCACGAGCATCGCAACAATTAATGGCTGGTTATGAAGAAATCATTTATTGGCAACGCAGAAAAAGTCAAACTGCAAACCTGCATTTGCATTTTTTCCTAATGTTTGAGTTGCTGCATGTTAACGAGCTGATACAACAAGGAAATTATTTAGGAAGAGGGGAATAAAAGGTGCACAAATCTGAGGATTATGTTCATTAACTGGTTGGTTTATAAAACATAAAGGTAATTGTGTCCCTGAGTCCAAGGTGATGCATTAAAATTGCTCTATTGCAATTTAATGGAAGACAATGAAAAGTAGAAAATTCACACATTTGAGAAACTGAAACCATCAAATTATTGATATTTTCCTCTCAAAGTGGTTTAAATGAGTAACTGCTTGTCAAAGTATTCGGCTCCTTCCAGCTCTGGAGACTTTTATTATTGTTTGGTATTAAATTGCCTTCAGCCTGGAGTGTATTTGGAATAGCAGCATTATTTCTTTAGTCCACCTCGCAGCTCAATAACATCACCAGCAACTATGATATTGGCTACAACCAGGGGAATAAAGCAGCCCTCCAGTCTAAACTCGAGAAGCTGCAGTATTTGCTCTTGTAAGAAAAAATAGCTTTCTTTATCTTTGCGCTGATTAGCAGCGAGGATTTGCTGCGGAGTACGAGGGGTCCGCCGCAAATGTGTGCCAATTCATTTCCTCAAGGTCTGCTGCGAGAAAGCCTCCCTCCCTCCTCTGGAACAGCCCACACGTGGGGAGATTACATCTTTTATTTATCACTTCTTGGCTCTATTTTTCTAGCAAATTCCAGGCTGGGGTGCAATCAGCCAAGAAAGAAACGCTCCCTGTGTGTGTGTGTGTGTGTACTGTTATTCCTCTTTGTAAGCTTGCCGAATCAGCCCCCCCTCACGCTCTGGAATAACAACCCAGATTCTGTTTCCGCCCTGCAGAAACATTTCCCAATATCTGGGAATATATAGGCCTCTTCTGTTGGCAGGACAGAGGCTGGTGTGTGTTGTTAGTGTGTATTCCCTGTGGCCCCTCACAAAGCCCACATGCATATGAAAGTGGGGGGGAAGAGGGACGTGTCACGCAGCAACTCAAGTGTTCAGATTGCATTACAATTCAAATTAACCATGCAGAGTAATGGGATTACAGTCCTCAACGCTCACTGGGAATTAGGTGTCCTGAATCTGGGGGACTCACAGGTGACAGACACGATCAAAGACTGGAAACTAACCCTGCAACTCCAACGCCGCGGTCCTCGCTGTCAGCTACAAACCCCAACCAACTGGCTGCAAACTGGTGTGAATCATGGCCCGTTTAAAGGAGCCGCTGTGCTCAATACGCTTCCTCCTTTCCAAATCTCTCCTACTTAACAAGGTAGTGAAAAGATGCTTTTGTTTGCCTTCCTTTTCGGAGGCGACAGGAAGCTTGAAAGACACAAATGAACATGAAAATAGGAACAAAGTGCCAAACTCACAATAGGAATGCTGGGTCATTAAAATCTCAAAGAAAACACAACTAAATAAGACGGTTCGGTGTGTGTTGCTGGTGGTGGAGTAGAGTTGTGGTGCACAGGCAGCTGTCAGTGCAGCACACAGGTGTCTGTTCCTGTTTCACTCTGAAAAAACCTCCTTTCAGTGGGTTTTAAATGAGCTCACAGACAGTAACTGGGCCGCTCTCATTGTTGCCGTTTGATTCACTTCTGTAATGGTTATTCTGCTTATACATACCAGTAACAACACTCCATCTAAATATATAACAGCGATAATGTGAGGCTGCATATTTGACTGCTCTCCAACTCGGTACTTCACATGTATTAACTGCAGCACAATGTGTGTGTGTGTGCTGATCAAACAAATATGCACGCTGACAAAGACACAACGTGCATAAACAAGCATCTGAACTGTGCCACACACACAGAACAACTCATTCAAATGTAATGTGTGTCAGTTGACACCCAACCCAACACTGAGCACTTCCCTTATTACTCAATACTTTTATGTAATCATTTAAAAATGATTTTAAAAGGTCGCCCTGTGTTTCTGAATAGGGAAACTCTTACCTAATGTGAGTTATGCAGCGAGGAGCTGTGATAATACTTATAGAAATGAGCCTCCAAATGCTTCAAAGTCAATTAATCTGATAGAATACTGAGATTAAGGATATTTAAACATTAGCCTAATTTATTAACGCCTCTAAAAAGCCAACAGCAGACAAGAGATGCGCTCATTTATTCTCATTCTGGTGAAGTTTCCCAGTGAAGTCTGGTGGTGTATACATGTGAAAATGTGGGGATCCCTCTTTTGTTAAAGCCACAGCTTGATTTTCAACGCAATTAGAGGATTTTTCAAGGCTTTGTACCCTACATTTCACATTCAAACTGCCCCCAAGCAAAACAGGATTTAAATGCCCCAGTCACACATTCCCATTCATGCACACAGCAGATTTAAAGCCCCATTGTGGAGGCTCTCCTCTGTCGCCTGACCGCTCCAGCCTTTGTTGTCAAACCCGGTCACTTTATCTGCCTTTATCACTCGAAATCCCCACATATAATCATTTATGTAAGTATTTGTGCTGTTTTCTGGTTATATTTGCACTCATCACTCACCGACTTGCAGTACGTTGTCCACGCAGCCGCTCTCCAGCAGAGCGATGCCCCGTCGGAAAGGCAGCCGCGTTTCGTCGCCGCTCTCCCCGCTACTTCCGATCTCCTCGCCGCCGGTATTGAACGACGAGTACATGCAGATCTCCCGCTCGCTCCTCGGGAAAGACCAGTAAACGATCCGTCTCTGAACGGGCTCCGGGATCCGCTCGAAACGCTCCTCTACCCGTTGAAACGGCCACTTCTCCGCGACTTTCCTCGCCGCGATGTCCAGGAGAGTCTCCGGGTTGCGGGTCTTGCTCGGGTCGCCCTGGGTGGCTCCGGAGCCGCCGCACGGCGCCCCCGCGGCCCGCTGGCCTTGCCTGCACGCGGCGTTGTATCCCGGTCGACAGCAGAGCCGCTTGGCTGGGGGCTGCTGCACGCGCTCCGCCATGATAGCTCCGCTTTAACGGCGACGGAGGAAGTCAACGCACCATATGAACGGGATGGGGAAGGGAAAAGGTTACCCACGGCTCGGTTGTTGGCCGTGTATGGCCAAATCATCCTTTTATGGAAACATGGGGGCAGGGCTTCTCCCAGCTTGTCAAACCCCTTTGTTGACAAATTAAGCGAAGGCGGGGTCTGTCCGGTTAGCTCCGTGCTAAAAAAAAAAGAACCGGATGGCGGAATTCCCGCGCGGCTGTTAATCCTTTGTGACGTTTGAGACCAAAAAGCTGAAATAATAATGCGCGTGTTTTCTTCCGGGCTGTGGGGTTTTCACCGGTGGTTCACGAGCTGCTTTGTGTGGCGGTGCGGAGCTCGAGGAGCCGGACGGAGCGGTGCCTGCGGGGCGGTGATCGGGCCTGTCAACACTGGAGCCTCGTGGTTTGGGGGGAGGGGGCAGTGAACGCAGCACCGCCCCCCGTGTGACGTTTAAAGGTCCACTGGAATGTGGAGCGGTTTGGAAAAAACACAACTCATTATGGGAAATATCGTAGGAGTTTCTTTTACTGACTTAGAGCAGCAAGTAAAAGTGCTGCATTCAAGATCTGACTTCAATAAAAGTACAAAACTATTAACTATTATATTATATCAACATTTTTGTGCTGTTATTTTGTTGTGCTTACTATTATATATATGACTTTTTAAAATTAATATTACTATTGCAATAATGTCTATGTCTATCTAAATACTTTAAATTAAATTTTATGTGTGGTCATTTTTTAAATTTTATTTGTGGTTATTTTGCATCTATTTTTTTTTTTTTTTATCATTTTGTAACTCCTTGTCTTTATTTTGTGGTTATTTTGCATCTATGCAGTTGTTTAGCATCTATCTTTAGTAATTTTATGTCACTTTGTGGTCATTTTACATATTTTTTCTTTGTCAATTTCTAATTCCTTGTCGTTATTTTTGCATCTCTGCAATTGTTTAGCATCTATCTGTAATAATTGTGGTTGTCTTTGTGGGGATTTTGTATCTCCTAGTCATTATTTTTGCATTATTTGTTGGTCTATTCACTTTTCCTTCTGGTCATTTTGCATCTGGCTGCTTACTCTTCTTCTATATTATGTAATAGGACGTCATTATAATGTAGATGGCTGAGGTAAAACTAAAAGAAGGTACTTTATATTGGCCTACTTTAAGGTGGTTTAATCTGTAATATTGCTTATTAACTAATCATGTTTTGTATTTAATATTTCTAATCTGTAAAATAAACGCCTGAAAAGGACTTCAAACTGTTTCTTGATCCTGTTCACTCCTATGTGAGCTTCTCACCCCGGGCCGACTGGACGCAGCTCACTGTGATTAATGGTCATGCTGTTGTTGCCCAGTCGCCTTTGGGGCCCAAACTGCTGGATTTGTGTTTTATCAGCGCTCACCTGGAGCCCCAGGTGTACATCAGCCCTGAATGAACACCTACCACTGAAACAATGGGTCCAGTATGAAAACGCTTTGCACCGTTTTAGTGGTTGAACTGTTGAGTGCGACACAGTCGTGCTTTGTTCTCTGACAGGTAGTTTAACACCATTTACTGTGATGAGCATCATGCAAACACACCTCTAACACTTTAAAGGGAACACTTCTACATTTTGACATATAATTATTTGCTTTCTGGTGAAGAGTTATATCAGATTTATACCACAGAAAATGTCAAATCAATCAACATTTTTAATGTTCTTGTTTTAGTTTTTTATGATTTGTTTTTATTTATTGTTACGTACTGTTTTGGGCAGCTCTGTCTGTCTGTCTGTCTGTCTGTCCGCTGCATATACATCCTCTGGCCAACAGAGGGCGCTGTGGGGTGAAGTCTGCCATCTCTGATTGCCTTGTTTTGAATTGTTAATTTAGTGTTTATTCCTGCTTATTTGACCTATTTATTGCTTGTTTTCTGTTATTTTGTCTGTTTATGTGCAGCACTTTGTTACAGCTGCATGTGGTTGTTTTTAAAGTGTTGTATAAATAAAGTTGAGTTGAGTCACATCGTGTTTATCGCGTTCACAAGAAGAACTGAAAGATACCTGATTCCTTTTTATGGTCCTGTACTCTTCACATTCAGAGGGAAAAATTACGTTTTTTCTCCACTAATAGAACTTATATTTTTTAGACTTTGACCACATTTTGCTGTCGATTTTCATAATCTGATATTTCCGCTTTGAATTCACTCTTCACTTCACTTCTCTGGCTGCATATGAGAAAAATATCTCACTTTTTAGCAGCTATTTGTTCCACTTTCTGCACCAGCTAACTGTGTCTGTCTGCAGGTGCTGCACACTGGAAACCAGGTTGATGAGCGCGGTGAGACTGAATCATATAGTAAATTAGGCTAAAGTGGCTAAAAAGCAGGGTGACGATTCTCTGCGGGTCCTTTCACATCACATGAAGTAGTTTCATTTAGTGTTAATATGAGAAATATTGATTAATAGAGCTTTAAGAAGAGAGGAGCTAATCTGGTCTCACTGGTGCTTCACAGCCTGAGGGAAAGCTAAATTGAAAAATGTGACGTAGGCGTTCAAACTGAAATGAACTGTGGACAGTGAACGTGGCGCGGTTTGGTTCAACAGATGCATGAATGATGCAACACACAGCAGAACGTTATCATACAGCACTTTTATCGTATATATTGTTCCTCATTTTCTACATTTCTTCCCTCTTAAATCATCAATACTTTTATATTTCTTGATGTTTTATTGATGCTTCTTTCCATTTTTGTAGCACTGAAAAATGTCCCTGTTGTGGAATTAATAAAGGAATATTTTATTTTCAAAGCACTTTTATGATTTTAGAAGTAGCGTGACTAATTCAAGGTCCTAGTACTTTCAGTTTATGCAACTTTATACTTCTAATTGACTTCTTTTAGACCACTTTAAAGTACTTTTTACTCAGTCCAGTAAGAAAAAACAAGAGAATATTTGTGATAAATTGAAGGATGATCTTTTCCTACTTTTTTTTTAGCTAAATAAACTTTTTAAAAACCCTCCTGGATAAGCAGGAAAAGTCATCATGACAAAGCTGGAAACAACTGTTTTTCTGACTTTTTAGAGATCACAATCATCATCGTTTTTATTTCCAAAGTAGGTTTAAATATATATACTAAAATATAAATATATGTATATTAAGGCAAGTATTTCAGTCAAAAAACACAGCTTAAATAGAGAATATGAAGAACAGAAACATAAAATATTTAAAAACATAAACAGCAGAAAGAATATGTCCAAATATAGTTTGATTTAAATGAAAGAAGGAGGAACAGGAATGTGTTTCACAGTATACAGGACATTTTAATTGTAAAGTTTATGGTCAATTAAACTTTTTAGAGGTACAACTTTTTGTACCTCTAATACTTCTGAGATTAGCAGAGCAGATAAAAGTATAAAGTTGCATAAAATGAAGTAAAACAACCTCAACTTTCTACCTAAACACAGTACTTGAGTAAATGCACTTTGTTGTCAGTAATACTGTATTTCAGCAGTAAACCTTGTGGCGTCCCAGCAGCCTGAGCCAAAGATGTTAGAGATCTCCGTTTGATCAGCACCGGGGGAACGTTTCAGTCCTGATTTTAAAGCGTTTTAATCGTGCGTAAACAGTCTGTTTGTCACCGTAATGACTCGATCTGTCTTGTTTCCTCCCATGTTTTCTGCACTTACAGTACCACCTGCTGCTGCTGCAGGACAGAGTTATCAGCAGCCTCATTTCAGCACACTTGCTCCATGCTGTGTAAATGATTTAGGCCCCCTGGTTGAAAATCTTTACTATTGTCTCATTTCACCCCGCAGACAGCGCAGTGGAGGCGCAGTAATGACTGAGCCTCTTCACTCAGCGTGGTGGAAACAGTAGGAGGGCCGGAGGAGGAAGAGAGCGCTGCAGACAAACATGACACACTGTCTTCAACGAGATAGTCACCTTCTAACAACTGAGTTTATATTCATCTTTCAGGCATTTCTGTTTAATTGTATTACATTTAAATTTCAGCCGCTCATTATGTTAATGAGGTTCTTATCTTTGCTTCGCTGAGAGCGCACACATTTCATCAGGACGCCTCATCCAACACACCACGCTGCTGCTGCTGCTGCCTTTCCTCCGTTACTGCACAAATATCTCAACAACTGCTGGATGGATCGCCATGAAAATGTGTCCAGAGGTTCGTGGTCTCCAGAGGAAGAACCATGCTGACTTTGAGGTTAACACGTGTGTTTAAGACTGAAATATCTCCACAAAAATTGGATGGACTGCCATGAACGACAAAGTGTAATCACGTTGTTTTTTCTTCTCGCACCATCATCAGGTCACATTTACTTTTCCCACTAGTATTATGGACTAATAACTCACAATTCTGATCTTCTGAGTCCCTCTTTAGACCCAACTCTTTCATGAACAGCTTCACACATGATCAACATGGATTACTAAATAAACTAGAAAAGCACTCTGGGAGCGCCGACCTCCACCAAGGCAACAGGGTCACTTACACAACACCAAACTGCACTTGAAGGATTATAGTGAAAACATGTATTTTGGGACACTGGCATTGAAATATTTCATCCACTAGATGGCAGCAGTTAGTGAAGGCAATAGGGTCACTGACGCAATAATATAAATTCACAATATAAATCCCAGATGCTGTTCCGGATCACCGATCACCACCAAAATCTAACCACCTGTTCCTCGTCCCAACACACACGTTGTCCGAAAATTTCATCCAAATCCGTGCTGAACTTTTTGAGCTATTTTGTACACAGACAGACGAACAAACAGACAGACAGACACCAGCGAAAATATAACCTCCTTGGCAGAGGTAATAAAAACGTCTATTCACTTTAAGAATGCAGATCAAACACACATTCATTGCACTAACTCATGCTGTCTTCCTTAGATCCTTGCTTGTGTTGTATAAACTCTCATTTAAAACATATCTTTGGATAAAAGCGTCTGCTGTTGTAATTATATTCTATAAAGAGCAAAATGACAACACACTTCTGATACTTGTCTCTTATTTACAACACCTAAATGTGACCATTCACTGAAGGTTTCTTCTGTTATCAGACCAGCTCAATCCAGAAACAGTTCAGTTTTAAAGTGATTATAAGGTTTTTTTTAATGGTTTTATTTAAAAATGCATTACATTTGATAACCTTTAAAAACACTCTTGACTCAGGTTTAGTCTTGACGTGCAGAAATGAAGACCGACGCACGTGTGATTTCCTGATTCGTCACAACTGCATCATGTGACCCAGCAGGGTTACCAGCCCGACACGCCCAGTGTGATCTGTGATCTGTGACAGAGATCATTTCTGAATACAAGCATTAATAATATGTATGCGAAGGACGGAGACCTTTTTAATTTTAAACGCCGTTTCAAAAGCTAAATATTACGTAGCCTCAGGCCTCACTACAGGCAGCAATAATGGTTTAATCTCGTCCTTTCTGTCGTTGTTACTTTGCCTCCTCACGCTCCTGAAGCAGGGGAAGAATCATCTGTATGTCGTTTTAAAAGAAGTTTAAGTTAAAGAATGTGAAATGATTTTAAATTTAGCGACAATGGGAATATATTACAATAAATCCAAGTTATTTTGCTGAGTGTCTACATGTTAGCAATGTTATTGTGAGCATGTTAGCATGCTGTTGTTAGCAACACTGTGCTAAATGCTGCACCCTTAAATCCAGCATTTTCAGTGGAGAGAGGACTCAGATATCAAATCTAAACCTTTACTTTCCACTTTTGCTGTTTTATTTTGCATGTACATGACTTCCTGAGGTTATTTCTTTTATTGTAGCTCACTGGATAAAACCCATGCATCATTTCTTACCATATACAGCACTATATGTTATAAAGTAGCAGAATGAAACAAAAACATTTCAAGTTAAAGAATGCAAATCCTAAAAAATAAAACACTAACTTACAAGAAAAGTGTAATTATTTTAAATGTGGCAACAATGAAAATATATTACAATAGATCCAAGTTATTTTAGGCTATTTCAATCACAACATTATACATGCTTAGCGTCAACATGTTAGCAATGTTGTTAGCATGCTGTTGTTAGCATTTAGTTTAAATGCTGCATTTTGTACCCTTAAATCCAGTGTTTTTAATGTAGAAAGGACTCAGATATCAAATCTAAACCTTTACTTTCCACTTTTGCTGTTTTATTTTGCATGTGCATGACTTCCTGAGGTTATTTCTTTTATTGTAGCTCACTGAATAAAACCCATGCATCATTTCTTACAATATACAGCATTATATGTTAAATACTATTCAGGTATTCAAGCATAAAGAAAGCTTTAAGATTCGCATTAAGGTGATTTCTATGGATGGACACTCTCTGCTCAGCTAAGAAGGCTAGCGCGGGTGATAATGACACTCTGGCTCACTCCTGGGGATAATCACACACACACACACACGCACACACACACACACACAACACAAACCATAGTATCCTTTCACGCTGGGCTCATTTGCATTCTCATCAGTATGCATGAAATTTCTCACTGAACTTTAATACCCTAACTGCTGCATAATACACTTTAATGAGCATAAAAGTGAGCATGACAATTAAAACTCGCATTAATCACTGAACGCTGAGGGGCGGGGATGAGGGGATGAGGGGATGAGATGAGAGAGAAGGGAGGGAGGCTGTGGGAGGATACGGAGGACTGGGGGGATGAAGAGCACTCCAGAGAGGATGAGAGGGGGAAGAAAAGAAATTGAAGTGAAAAATGAAGAAAGGATTGATAGCAAAGAGCATAAAAAAGGAGGAGGGGAGAATGAGAGGAAGAGGATTGAGGTGAGAGCTCTTATATTTAAGTGCTGAGGAGCTGGAAGAGGCACCACCACAGGAACAGAGGATGAATGATGTGTGTAGCCGAGCCCTGCTCTTCCTGTTAGCGCTCCTTTTTATTCCTCCCTTTGTTCCTCTTTAAAGACTGACAGGGACTCTCTTTCAGGAAGATGATAATGAAAACCAAGCAGTTTTATTTGCACCTTTACCTTCCCCCCACTGCGCTCTTTCTCCCTCTCTGACACGCATGATTTAAGGATTATGAATATTCAGCTCAAACAAACGTAAGCACAAGCTTGTTCGGATGTCTCACACCTCCGATTTTTATCCAGAAGCTGTAAATCTGATCCTCTTTTCTGGTGCTGGATGGGATTTTTGCAGCCGATACAGAGATGTTGTCTGAAATCTCACTGTTTGCTGCCTTGCTTTGCCTCTGGTGTTTTTTATTTTAATCATTTTAAAACAGATTATACTCATATTTTAAACAGTTCTGTGTAGTTTTACCTGTTGGAGAGCTACATAGTCAAAGAAAGAAGTTAAGAAAAGTTTTATAAATATTCTTTGTGCGACTTTAAGGACCAAATAATACAACTTCCAGAAGAATCTACAGATTGCTAGTAAATTGAAACGTGAGCTTAAGTATTCTGGAAGATTTCCCTTTTGAATTGTGTCTAATGAAAACATCACTGTGAATATATTGCTGTGGTGACTGTATGAATATAATTACATACAACAGCGATAGTTTCTGCAGATGGAGAGCTGTTACTTTGGATATTTTAAGTACATTTTGTCGATAATACTTCTGTATTTAGGACGTAAACATTACTGCAGAAAACCAATAAAAACAAACACAAATATCCACATAAAGTCAACACACTGACCTGAATATGAATGATTTGCTCCTTAAAATACTGTATAATTTATTGCCTCCTTAAGCATGTTCATTACAGCAATTAGATATCAAGATGTCTTCATGTACAGACCCGACACACACACACACACACACACACAGACAGACACAC
>CAFUXE010001254.1:42919-53349 GCA_903364295.1 Serranus cabrilla
TGCCTGCTGTTTGTGTCTCCGCCCTCCACCTGCTGTCATGCAGATCTCTGCTGCTCCTCCTGATATCTCCAGTATTTATAACACAAAGATTTGAATACATAGAGTTTAATTTATCGGCCATGTGTGCGCAAAAATAAAAGGAATTTGACTCCCAGACATACAGCTGAAACAAGCAGAGTAAGGAGGAACAAAGAGAGGTTAAAATAAACATTATGTACCAGTCGTGACGTTATAGTTATAGATATTAATATATATAAAATGTCTATATGCAAGTCAAGAACTGTGGCTGTTCATGCATGTGAATGTAAACAATAGAGAAAACCAGTAGATGGTCGTTAACTAATCAGCCACAGTTCACTGAGTTCACGCTACCTGCTCTGCTCACTGATAAGATGTTTCCTCATCAAAGATGTGAACATTAACAGCACCTGCCTCAGCTGAGCTGTGACGCTAGCTAGCTAGCTCAGTGAGCTAACAGTACAAAACTACAAAAACTACAATTCCTCGACTGGCCGCTAGGGGCAGGCTGCAGCAGGGAGCAGATTAGATGTAAAAATGTCCAACTTCACGGTATAAAAACACTTATTTATAGCCTGGTTCAAAAAACGGCTCTACTCTCAAAAGTAAAGGTCCGTCTCCATGACAACTCTTTTTATATCTCACTGGTTTAATTTTATGAAATTCTGCATAATTAAGGGTGTTCTGCTTTGAGTGACAGTGTGTCGGAGCTGTCCGTCACTAGCCGCTAGCTGCTGCTAGCTGCTAGCTGCCCCCATTGGGTTGATAAAATGTCTTGCTGTGCTGTTGATTGTTCAACATATAATTACTTTCATTATATGAACGTACTAATTATCTGGTATATCGGTCCACACGTGGCTCTTTAATTAACGAGGGGCGGCAACTCAGAGCGGCATGTAGCATCCGCGTATCATCGGTAGCATCAGAGTAGCATGTAGCCTAGCTCCTTAGCCTCAGCTAGCTCGCTAGCTGGGCGCGTTTTAGTCCATGAGCCGCCTTAGCTTCAGCTCTCTGCCTATCCGGGGACGTGGGTGGAGTCAGCTTTGCCAAAATGGCGACTGTGGGAAAACTATGATTTTTTGTTATTTAGTATTAAACATGTTCATTAGCTTAGTTTAGTGTGTTAGCATGCTAACATCTGGCAATTAGCAAAGTACAGCTGAGGCCAATGAGGAAATTATTTGTTTTAAAGGTCTTTGGTCATAAAATCAGGACAAATAATTTTTACCTAATGATGCTGCAAGATCAAAAGTTCACTGTTGAGTGTAAAAACCAGTAACCATGTGCACAGTGCATGCACACGCCGGCCACTATCACCCAGAATAACGGGTTAAAACGTGGTTATAATTGACATTTTAAAGATTTATTGAGTGAATCACATCGTTCACATGAATAAACATCAACGCTCGATCGATTGCTTTCATTCCAAGATTAAAAATCTGAGTTTGTGCAATTTTGTCGGCTGTCAATCAACAGAAGCTCTTCATCTAATATTAACTGTGACTTGTGATTGGCCCACGACCACGGCGAGCACTCTCAGACATTCAGTATAACCACAACCCTTAATAATTCATGCCATAATGCTAATATAACTCTATTAATATAATAATAATGTAAGATATGTACCAGACATGATTTCTAAAATGAGCTGTCCGAATGAATAATTGATTGCATGAAGCTGGTTAATAAATGTTTTAATCATCTGAATGCTTTCAAAATGTGTCAGTGTAACACAAGTGAACACTCATACGGACACACACAGGAGACAAACATGTGTTTCCCTGCAGCGGCTCAGGTTTTACCAGAAAGTTAGCAGACAAATTATACTTACAATGCATTAAATATCTACGTGTAACGAAGGTTGAATTATCATCTGCAGCTGCTACAATGTGGACGTGCAGCATCAGGACTGTAATCAAAGATCAAACTCCGGCTCAGATTTTCAGAGGAATCGGTCAAAAATAAACCAGAAATGGCTGCACATGAGCAGCGTTTACATGTTATTATGAGAATACTATGAATATTAATCATATTTTGTTTAAACTAAGATAATGAACATGAGTGTTTTTTGATTGTTAAGCTGGATATTTTATGCTAGAGAGAGAAATACAGGGTGTCCATAAAGTCTCTTTACAATTTAAAGAAATTATTACAAAGATTTATTAATTATGTAGAAATTTGAGGGTCATTTTAATTCATTTTATGCAACTTTATTCTTTTATCTTCTCAGAGGTATCAGAGGTACCAAAAAAGTCTATATTCTGATATACAGGATGTCCATAAACTTTACAGTTTAAAGGCAGCTGATGAGATCTGTTGGTCACATTAGTTTTATGTGTATTTCAGGTTCCCTGTTGATGAAACAGGTCGTGGTAAATATAAAAATGTCTCCTCAAGAGAACGCACAATGTGTATGATGGTTTATTAAACTAATGCTTCTTTCTGTGGGTTCGTGTTAAAGATATGGTGTCTGAACAAAGATAAATAAAGCTAAAGATGAGTAAGGACGAGGCTCTGCTGAAGCCAACATGGCAACAGATCCGTAGAGGAGCATTAAATGAGACAAAAACTTCAATATCTGCTCCGCAGTTTGTAGTAATTTCCACATATTTGCTTTTGTAAAACATTTTCCTAAGTTTCAGTATTTCTTTAGTACTCTTAAAAAGTTAAATCCATCAGTTCATCATCAAATATGACGTAAAAAAAATGTCATTTTAGTGCTGAAATGAACCATCATGAATCTAATTAATTGCTAGAAAATAGAGAAATAAAAATATACAAAGCCCAAGATGATTTCTTCATATGTTTTGTCCAACCAACAACAGGAACCCAAATATATTTTATAATAATCCTCAGACTGTCGGATGACTTTCTCTTCGATTGTTTTAGCCCCTGATTTAATTTACATTATGTGACATGTTTCTTAAAGATTCCTCCCAAAGACGAATCTTTCTGTCTGCTCTGTTTTATTTCCTTTAATTCTTTATTTAAATAGTTGGTTTAACAGGGACAGACGACAAGATGGAGGGAGGGAGAAAAGAAGAGGACTGACCCAGAACCTCTGGGCATGTCACGCAGCAATTTAAATTAATTTGAGACTGAAATACGTCTCCGAGCCCATCATTTCACCCTCATCATCATTTATTTTATTTTCAATTACATGAAGGAGTTTTAAAGCGATATTAAAGCTGCAAACTATTCTCATAAAAGTTAATCAGAAAGTTTCAAAAAGAGTTTTCCTCGATAAGTTTCACAAAATCCTTCTTTGTGTTGAGAAAAAGCCCCTGAAGATGTCGTCACCCCGCCCCTCCGAGGCCCAGCGCTCGCCCAGGATAAAGATAGCGTGGGCGTCCCATCTGATCTGATCCAGTGGGTTTGCAGCGGTGAAATTGATCCCTGTGGTGGATGCGCTGACAGGCCTGAGGAGCCAGTGTTCAAATGAATTTGGAAGAGGAGAAGAAGACAGCGAGGGCTTTCTGTTTGTTCTGCCTCTAAATAATACAGCACAATGACAGCCAGCAAACAAAAGCATTTGTGTAGCGAGGAGCCACACCGGGGATAGGATACAACACGGAGCAATGCTTAAATTACAGATGAGAATGGAAACATTTCTTTTTTTATGTTTTGTTGTCTGTTAAACATTGATGGGAGCTTGAACCAGCAGGGACACAGACCAGTACAGGCAGTGGGAGCCTGCGAGCTGCAGCACTGGGCTCTGCTCCCTTATGGACACAACTCCCTCTTTTTATATTTGTAGGCATAAAATATCCTCCAACTTTTTTAATTGCATTGCTGCAGGGTGAAAAAAAACAAATGACAGCCATGTGATTGTATCCAAATTCCCTGAATGTGATTAAACATAAATGTGTAAAGTGTCGGCGGGGAGATTTCGCCCTGAATAATTGACAATGCTGTATTATATTGCTGTAGGAATTATTCTGCCTTAAAATGCTCATTTCAGCGTGCATGTGTTTTTAACATTCATGCATCTGAAAAATAATTGAAGGGCCTGCACGCTGCTGAATATTTCATCCCCCCTCCGCCTCTTTTTCCAAATTTTCACAGGCTGAACGATGGCTTTTGCACCCAAAAAAGGAAGGATATGAATTTTTCAGGCATTTTAAATAATTAAGCCCAAAGTGTTTGGGGCGGCAAAGCCCTGATAAACTAATCTGAGACGGAGGAGAGGGGAAAAGGTCTGAGAGGGGGGACATTAGGAATTTATTATTTTATCAGCAGCTATTTATTATTAACATAGAGAGATCCCATTAGCATTCATAGACAAAGGGGCTCCTGGGAGGATGCCCTGTGGATTTCAAGGTGATACATTAAAACTGAGAAGTTAAAGGAGGGGAAAGTATCCGCTCTGCCCCCTGATCTGCATATTAGCCAACATCTTTCAGTCAGGGAAGTCAGCGGGATTTCTTCATTTTCTAGGGGTGGATTTCATGAGCGGATGGCAGATTTAGGACATGAAAATGAAACGTTCTGACTTCACAAAGTCACATACTAAATACTTGATGCTGGTGCGCAGGAAGGTCAGCATTTTCTCTGGGAATCTGGGAACTTTAGCAACCTGGGAGAGATTTCCATTCATTTTTATTTTAGTATGATCTCTAGATATGAAAAGCTGCTTTAAACTCTTAACCTCTTGCAAGAATAAATGTTTGCATCTTACATCTGACTCACTGCTGGTTTTAATACGTGACAATCTTTGTTTTGTACCGAAGCCGAGAACAGCCACGCTTTTTTTTTCATTTTTATGCACTGTTAGCTGCAGCCCACATAAAGTTACACTTTATGCTAGTTTGTTTACTTGACTGGGTTTGTTTTGGGGATAATGGTTAGCACATTAGAGGCTGACAAACTCCTGTCTGATTCAGCTATGGTAGCGTAGATGTAGGCTAACGTTAATTTAGCTATGTAATGTTTACATCGCATTGCTAAATTAACGTTAGCATGTAAACATGACAAGGCTAAATTAACGTTAGCATGTAAACATGACAAGGCCAAATTATTGTTATCATGTAAGCATTACATGGCTAAATTAACGTTAGCATGTAAACATTATAGCTAAATTATCGTTAGCATGTAAACATTATAGCTAAATTATCGTTAGCATGTAAATATTACATGGCTAAATTAACATTAGCATGTACACATTACAATGCTAAATTAACGTTAGCATGTAAACATTATAGCTAAATTAACGTTAGCCTACAGCTACGCTCCCTTAGCAGAAGCAGATGGATGGACAGGAGTTTGTCAGACCCTCAGGTTGAAATCAAGACAGGAAAACGATCTTTATGTCCAGATAACAAAATAATTAATTTGTTATCACGAGAAAACGGTCTTTGTTATATGGAGATAACGAGATAATAAGTCGTTCCATAAGATAAAGTGCATAAAAATTAAAAAATACTGTAGTCTTAAACATTTTGGTAAAGTAGAAGTAAAAAGAACATGGTTAGGCTTAGAAAAAACTAATTTCAGACACAATTTCTGGTTATTTTCTGGTCCCCCAGTTTATATACATTATTGGGTTTTATTACATTTTCGAGTTAAGTGCAAATTGTATTACATTTTCAGGAAATGATTACATTACAGGGTGCTACAAGCCCTCTGTGTGGGATATTAATTCTCCCTAAGGTGGTGGTCGGTGGAGTCCGGGGGGATCTTGGACTCTTTGAAGCCTTTGAGGTCTGTCAGGATGTGCAAAGACGGAGCCAAGTCAAGCGTGACCAGACAGAAAGGTGTGTAAGACAAAAAAAAGGGTCCAATATCTGTCTGCTTGATGTAAGAGAGCACCTACACTGATGGGTGAAAGAGCACCTCTGTCCAATCCCACAAGAGAGGAGAACAGCTGAGAGAGCCGTCCACACACACCCCCATCATCTCCCCACACACACACACACACACACACAGTGCACGGCCTTTATGAAAATATCCTAAATTCAATCAGGATCTGCAAATTTCATGAGCTGGCTGTCCTCCTCCTGAATTTCTTAACGGGGTGTCAAAACAATCTCGGCGCTGACATCTGACACCCTGAGCGAGCGCCGGATCAGAAAATCAGTTATTCCAGACTGGAGCCTGAAAGTCTTTTTATTAACGGATGAATATGTTCTGATCTCACACCTTCACACGGGGTACTGTAACCTCCCTCCGTGTCCGGCCCAAAAAAATCTCATTTCATCTGAAATTTAAAGGAAAATGTAACACCAGAGGATTGGCTATTATCGTCTTGTTCTTGGAGGGAGATTGAATACAAAACCAGGAAGAAACTGAGTCTGCAGCTCTGTGAAGCTAAGCGCTAACAGCAGCATGCTAACATGTTGAGGTTTAGCATGTTTACCAGCTGAGGAGGAGGACGGCATGTTATTGGTTATCAGGTATTTATCTTAGGCTGTAAAAAAGAAGTTAAAGCGCCCACTAACCCCGTTTGAAGCCTCAAGTTTGTTTGTTTTTGTTTGCCAGAAGCATTTAAAATTTAAAGATTTTGGATGCTTCTTGCAATGCACACAATACTTTTTTCTGCCTTCATGCTTCAAGCGTTAGAGAGAAGCCTGTGTGTAACAAACACATGCAGAAAGCCTGTTATAATTATTTATAATAGGTGAAATTCTAGATAGAATAAATACTGTGAATATAATCTTAGTATTAAACATATTAATAATAAGTTTTATGTTAATAGGATTACAGAGAGGACTATTCTATTAAAGTTTAAAATGCTGCTATCATGATAATGTTACAGTGAGCTATTTAAAAACACACAGTGCCAATAATAATCTGACTGACAGCTCACTGTGCAGCAACTTATCATAATAATAATAAATTTGATTTATAGAGCGCTTTTCAGAATACTCAAAGACACTTTACAAGTAAAAATAACATTTTTTAGGATGTATAAACTAATTAAACATTAAAAACATTTCATCATAAGAATGTGAAAATAACACAAAGTTAAAGCAGTGAGTGAGAGGTGAGTTTGTGAGCATAATTTACAACAAAATAAAAGGAAGTTGACCTTTAAAGAGCCGTTTCCTTTATTTTTCTGACCTGTGTGTTGCTGCTTGGTCTTGGTGGCAGCCTGGCGTCCCACATGTTTCCTGGAGGAAAGAAAAGAGGGTCAGCATGACTGGATGCATGTTCCTGACAGGGTCAGTGGAGGGAATACAGATGATGTTAAATGAGGATTTTATGAAAATCACAATTTGCATTTATAATGTTTGAGGAAACACACTGAAGGATTGAGCGTCGGCTCCTCTCTGCATGTTCAAAGACTCTGTTTCTGTCCCTTTTCTGACCCGCGGCGCTCACACGGAGCTGATAAACGTCTCCTCTGTGACCAAACACTCGTCTCCTCTCTCACCCAAAAGAACCCATTAATATTTCAAATTAATGCAAATAACCTTAAATGATGAATAATTGCCCCGTATCAAAATTCAATTACTGTTGAACACTGACGAATCGCTGATTGAAAATCATGAATAATTTCTTTGACAGAGTGAGAAGCAAAGTGTGAGGACAAAAGAAAACCTTTATTTCTATCATCCTGCTGCATGAAATGCATGTTTTACCCATTTTTGCACCCCAATTTCTGCAGCTCACAGACTGTTTAGGGACCCCAGTCTGCAGAAATATTCAAATACAGTCCAACACATTACACTGCATGAGAGGAACAGTAGGATTTCTACATGGTAACAGCACAAAGTGGGCAATAAATAGCAGTAAAACGTGCAAAATTAGACTAGAAATAGCTTTTGCTGGAGCTTATTCATCAGCAAATCATTTATTTGTCCTCTGCTCATTGATTTGTTTACGCTGCAGATTGTAGTTCACCTCATTTTATGATTCCACTATTGATTTCAGTTACTTAGCTGACACGTGCAAAGTATTTAAATAATATATATATATATACAGTCAGAGTCAGAAATAAGTCGGAGTAAAGGGCAAAACTGAACAAAAGTAAAAGGGATCAGCCAATAAAAAAACATTTTTACTGTATAACCTTTTATTGACCTTTTACTGTATAACCTTTTATTGACTACTTCTTCTTTTCTTTCTTCTTTTTTTATTGTCAAGTACCTTTTAACTTTGTTTTGTAAGGTGCAATACAAATAAAGTTATTACTATTATTGCTATTATTATTATTACTAGTAGTAGTATCATTATCATTATTTTATTATTATTATTACCGTTGTTATTATTAGTAGTAGTAGTATCATTATCATTATCATTATTATAATTATAAAATACATTCAAGGGAGCAAAGGAAATGGTGCAGTTGTTTCTGTAAAAGTGCCTTTAAATTTCTAAAACAGGAAGCATCTTATTTCTACCCTGCACGCTGTAAGAATGCACCTGGATTAAAAACATCTTTCCTCATTGGAAAAATATCGACATTATTGTAACATGAGCTGTTTTTTTTGCTGCATAAATTCAGCTCTGACGACACGCTGCGATTATTCATCAGCATCCAGGAAACAGCTGATGTCACGTTCAGTCAGGAGGAGAGTTTACATCACTCACCAGGAACAGGAAGTCACAGGGCCGAGCGTGGGGGGACAGCACCACCTGATGGAAGGAAGGATGGATGGATGGATAGTTAATTTCTTAGTTAGATACTTTCTTAGTTACCTACTTAGATACTTTCTTAGTTAGATACTTAGATACTTTCTTAGTTACTTTCTTATATATATATAGACTTTGAAGTCCACCAAGGTTCAAAGTCAGCAGGTTTGCAGGTGCAGGACTCTGAGGATCGGGTTCAGGAACATTGGTCATCAAACGTCTGTCTGAAACTCTGACTGCAGGCACAATAATATTAACTCAAATATACCAAAACAGCACAAGAAAGCAAAAATAAAATAAAGCAAAAATAAAATGTAACAAATTCATGTGAAGTTAAATAAAACAGCAAAATAAAATAAATAAAAATTACCAAATATGTTTCAAAATACATTAAAAAATTAAGATAAAAATAAAGAAAAACATATTAATTAAAATGTTTTTATTTATTAAAAGAAATACCAGCCAGAAATAAAATATTAGAATCAAAATATACTTTAAGTGCCCCTCAGATTCATAAATATATCTACTGATTATGATTATTGAGTCATTAACTTCAGTGCTGCAGCTGATAAAGGTGAGGCTAACTTTAATGACACTTATTAAAGAATTCATGATATTTATATCTCGTTATTACAATTTTAGTCCCTAAAGCTTAAAATAAAATCCTTGAGCAGCTTTTTAACCACCAGTTATTTATTACAAATTACAAAAATGCATGATTGTTATAAAGTCGACAGTACCTGACGATTCTCCCGTGATGCTCTTAAAAAACAAAATCACATTTATTGCATAATATTTTTAAACAGTGACTACAGCATCTCATACAGGGAAGCACCTAAATCATGATTTAAAAAAATCAAACAAAGGCACTGACCAACTGCCTTCACAGCTTAAAGTCAGAGGAAAGACATTTGTGTTTTCACAGTCTCACTTAGATAATTAGTGGTTTCTGTGTGATTATTTAAACATAACTGGAATGAATCGACCTCCCGAAACTCAAAATGTGAGAGACTTTGGTTTCTCCCAGGGGAACTCCGCTCTGCCGAAGTGTCCGTAGCAGGCGGTGGCCTGGTAGATCGGCCGCTTCAACCCCAGCTCTCTGCAGGGAAGAAGTCAATAAAACAGTCAGAAAAATACCTTAAAACTACGAGGCTCCAGCTGTGAAGATCTGCACGTACTTGACGATGACCCCCGGCCTCAGGTCGAAGTTCTTCTGCACGATCTGCAGCAGCTCTTCTTCGTCTCTGTTGGACGAGCCGTAGTGAAACACGGAGATGGAGAGCGGGTGGCTCACGCCGATCGCATAGGAGATCTAAACACACAACAACACAAACTTCAGCTGCAGAGGACTCACAACTAACGCCTCGTTTTAGGTTCTTCACAGAGAAAAAGGTTGTTTCTGTCTTATTAATACAGAAACCTGTCACAGTAGCTCCATCTAGTGGTGGATGAAGGTATCACAGGCTTCTGACAGGAAAAGTCAGACTTACTGGAGAGAAGTACAAATAAATTTAAATAAAATAACACAAATTTAAATTATATTAAATTAAATAGAGCAGAATAAAATAAAATTACCCCCCCCAAAAAACAAATAAATAATAAATAAATAAGGAAGGATGAAGTAGAACCGCGACATAAAATAAAAATGTAAAAAAAGACAAAGCTAAAATAAAGTATAATGTTAACTAAAATAAACCGTAGTACAATAAGATAAAACAAACAAACAAGTTAATTAATGAATTAAACAATTTGTTTTCATTTAAATGTATTTATTTAGTAAAATCAATACCACAGTCAGAAATAAAATATTAGAATCCAAATATACTTAAATAGTTCCC
>CAFUXE010001254.1:53458-67184 GCA_903364295.1 Serranus cabrilla
AATCAAACAAAATAAAAAATAAAATGCAGCCAGGCAGAATAAAGTAAATAAATAAATAAAATGAATGAAGGTGAGTCGTTGTGACCCTCCTCACCTGGACCAGAGCTCTCCTGCAGAGTCCGGCTTTGACCAGAGACTTGGCGACCCAGCGCGCCGCGTACGCTCCCGACCGATCCACTTTGGAGTAATCCTTCCCAGAGAAGGCGCCTCCTCCGTGCCCGCCCCATCCTCCGTACGTGTCCACGATGATCTTCCGGCCCGTGAGTCCTGCATCACTCTGAACACACGAAAAACATCAACATTTATGATTTCCTTTTCTTTTTAAATGACATTTCTCCGTGTGCTCGTCACCTGTGGGCCGCCAACGAGGAACTTCCCACTGGGCAGCAGGTGGTAGATGGTCTTGTCGTCCAGGTACTTGGCGGGAATGACGACCTTCACCACCTTCTCCATCAGGTTGCGCCTGATGTCGTCCAGGGTGATGTCGGGGGTGTGCTGCACCGAGATGACCACGGTGTGAATACGCAGCGGCTCCATGGCGCCCATGTTGTCCCGGTACTCCACGGTGACCTGCAGAGAAAGCAGGAAATGAGGGGAGAGAGGCATCAAACCGTGTTTCCACACCTGGATATACATGAATATAGAGGGAAGTCTCCATGTTGGAGGCACTCGTTGTAAAAGAATGAATGGAGTACAATGGAGGATTGTGCGCTTGCGACACTTTAAGTGAATTTATCCATGTTTAAAAAACAGAAAAGCTCCTTAAAATGCGTCCAAGCTGCAGGAACACACAGGGAAGGACTTGGACCACGAGGAAAGGATCCAGATTTCCAGAGATTGCGTGTTGGAGGCAGGAAGTAGATCCAGAACGCCATGAAAATGTTTTAACATCTTTGTTTTGATGTTACCGACTTCCAAAAGTGATTAAAAACAGGGAGAGTTTAGCCAGAAGTGACCAGAGGAAAGGAGACGAAGCTCAGCCAGAATCTACAAGGGAACATCAGATTTGTTCACCACATGTCACATGTTTCTCTGTCCGACCTGTTGGTTCAACCTAACAAACGGCAGGAATTAAACATTTTCTGTGGCGGCGTTCTGGATCTACTTTTACTAATTTCTCCAAATCTGGATCCTTTCCTCGTGGTCCAAGTCCTTCCCTGTGTGTTCCTGCAGCTTGGACGCGTTTTAAGGAGCTTTTCTGTTTTTTAGACATGGATAAATTCACAATTCTCCATTGAACTCCATTCATTCTTTTACAACGAGAGCCTCCAACATGGAGACTCACGTCGTGAAAACCCTCTATATCTAAAAAACGAAGACCTTGGTGAAAGGGGTGAAGTCTGCCGTCTCTGGTTGCCTTGTTCTCACCTGTGATTTGGAGTCGGGGAGTATCCAGGGACACTCTCCGTTGCGGGACAGCTCCTTCATCCTGTGGTTGAGTTTGTGAGCCAGCAGGATGGTTAACGGCATACACTCGTCCGTCTCATCTGTGGCGTAGCCGAACATCAAACCCTGAGGACACACGGACGACAAAGAAACCTTCAAACTGAAGTCAGACCGTCTTTTTCTTTTTAAATAAATGTTTATATTAGAGCCTGACTGATGTGTGATTTTTTAGATGGATACAAATTTTAAAAAGGGGAAAAATTCACATATAACTCATGAAAAATAGACCTTTTTAATCTAGATTGTGCAGCAATTTTGCACTGATAAGACTCAATGCAAAGGTGCTCAATGTTTCTCAAACACATGACTAAATTAAACAATAATTTACAATATTATACATAAAATATATAAGATAAAATGTTCTAGAAATGAAATCTAGAAATTAAAGAATAAATAGAAATAAAATGAATAGCTGAATAAACATCAGTACTGTCATAACTAACTATTTAAAAAAAGCATAAAATTACGATTAGTTGCAAAATAAATATCAGTCTTGTATGTTCAGTTTCAGTCATAACTGACAATTTAAATTAAGAATAAAAATAAATAAAAATGCAAATAAATATCAGTCTTGTATGTTCAGTTTCAGTCATAACTGAGAATTTAAATAAAAAAATTTAAAAAATAAAAATGAAAATAAATGTCAGTCTTGTATGTTCAGTTTCAGTCATAACTGACAATTTAAATTAAGAATAAAAATAAATAAAAATGCAAATAAATATCAGTCTTGTATGTCCAATGTCAGTCATAACTGACCATTTAAATAAAAAAATTAAAAAAATTAAAATTAAAATAAATGTCAGTCTTGTATGTTCAGTGTCGGTCATAACTGACCGTTTACATTAAGAATAACTAAAAATAAATAAATAGCAAACACAATTTTTTAAACCCAAGCATCGTTTTCTGTATTATATATTGCCGTACAAATATCGGGCAATATATACTCTACAATGTATAATACTAATGTGTGTTTATTTACAATATTATACATTATACATAAAATATATAAGATAAAATGAAGAATAAATAGAAATAAAATTCATAGCTGAATAAACATCAGCACTGTCATAAGTAACTATTTAAAAAAAGAATAAAATTACGATTCGTTGCAAATAAATCAAAACTTATTCAGCTTTTTTTTAAAACTTGTATAAAACATAAAATAAAATAAGCAATGAAAACTACAAATGCACGACAGGCTCCTTCAACAAAGTGACTTTTTACAAACATTTCCACAACATAAAACAAACGGAGGTGAGATACTGGACCTGGTCTCCTGCTCCGATGTCCTCCTGGTCCCGGCCTTCGAACACACAGTCAGAGATCTCCACACACTGCGGCTCCAGAGCCACCAGCACGTTACAGGTCTTAAAGTCGAACCCTGCAGAGCACAAGCTGCAGCTTAGATTCACCTCAGAAAACAAGCAGGAACTCCACGTTACTCAGTGAGAATCGAACCTTTTGAGGAGTCGTCGTAGCCGATCTTCTGCACCGTGTTTCGCACCACCGACTGCAGATCCACGATGGCCTTCGACGTCACTTCTCCCACCAGTAAAATCATTCCCGTCTTCGCCACACATTCTGCAACAACACTTTACATTTTCACTCATGTAGAGAAAACCGTTTTAAAATAACCTTTGCTGATTATTACAAAGGTCTTGTGTGCTTTTTTTAAGCAGCTGCATGAAAAAATAAATAAAGTGAAGAGGAATTTCTGTGGTAAAACAAAACATCTACGGCTCATTAATTTGATATGAGCCTCGAGATGAAGCTGCACTGAACTTTGGACTAAAGGCCAAACGCTGATCAGGCCGAGATAATTGGAGGTTTAATTATTAGACATGACAACAGCTCAGAAATTAGAGCAAACAAGCCGTAACTAGGAGACTGTTACTGTATTTATATACAGTTATGATCCAAACTAAGAAGCTTTTGTTTTGTCTCTGTCCAGATTTTAATGACGTGTGTTTTACGCAATTTTTAAAAATCTTAATTAATATAAAATAAACATTTTCTTCTTAAAAATACATAACCAGCCACAGACGCTCACTGATCCCCATGTGACAGGCTTTTTCTGCACACTTTTTCAGGGTCTGAGCACATTTCAACCAAACAATAAGCAAAAGAAAGTGTAAATGGAGTCGGGTGCATTGGGATAAAACACAAATAAGATGATAATCATCAGTATTATGAGGCAGAAAACTCACCACAGGCCACTTTAGAGTCGGGGTCCTGACTCAGGTAAGCATCGAGCACGGCGTCGCTGATCTGATCGCACATTTTATCTGTGGAGTCGGAGGAAAGAACAGAGACAAAGCACTAAAAAAGTCAGATAAACGTCGAAATGTAGAGGAAAAATACAAGCACTTATGCAAAGTTTCTGAGTAATAAGTTAATTGGAATAAATGGAAATACTCAAGTAAGGGCCTAAAATGTTTACTTATTTAGTATTTGAGTAAATCAGTTTCATTCCAACACTAATTTACCAGTATGGTAGTGCATTATTTAATGTATGCATATCATGTTTTATTATATAAAGTAGAATTAAATGGAAATATTTAAGTAAAGTGCCTTTAAAATGTTAATAAAATAATGAAATACTTAAGTTATGTTACTTTTCTTTTACTAAAGTAGGTTTAAGTACCAAGTATTTATTCCTCCATTGACTTACTTACATAGATTACTAGTATAATGCTGCAATATTTAACTCATGCATATCATGATTTATTATGTAAAGTAGCATTAAATGGTATACAATATAAAATACTTCAGGAAATTTACTTGTTATGTTACTTTTCTTTTACTTAAGTAGGTTCAAGTATTGAGTATTTAATAATCTATTGACTTACTTACCTGAATTATTGGTATAGTATTGAATTATTCAATGGATGCATATCCTGTTTTATTATATAAAGTAGCATTAAATGGAAATATTTAAGTAAAGTGCCTTTAAAATGTTAATAAAATAATGAAATACTTAAGTTATGTTACTTTTCTTTTACTAAAGTAGGCTCAAGTATCCGAGTATTTATTCCTCCATTGACTTATTTATCTAGATTCCTAGTATAGTGCTGCAATATTTAATGTATGCATATCATGATTTATTATATAAAGTAGCATTAAATGGAAATATTTAAGTAAAGTAGCTTTAAAATGTTTATGCAATTATGAAATATTTGAGTAAATGTACTTTCTTTTGCTAAAGTAGGTTCATGTATCGAGTATTTAATAATCTATTGACTTAATTACCTGAATTATTTTTATAGTAGTGCATTATTTAATTCATGGAAATCATGTTTTATTATGTAAAGTAGCATTAAATGGAAACACTCAAGTAAAGAAGCTTTAAATTGTTTATAAAATAATTAAATAGTTGAATAAATGCACTTTCTTTTACTAAAGTAGGCTCAAGTATCCGAGTAATTATTGAAGTATTGACTTTAGCAGAAATACAGGTAAGAGAAACGCAGGTACACGCAGTAAAACGTGAGCACAGTACCGGAGTGTCCTTCTCCAACGGACTCCGACGTGAACAGGAAAGTCTTCCCGCTTCGGGCTCCGCTGGCCGGGTTCATCTTCAGCAGCGGCTCGGTCGCTCGGTCGGTCCGTCGGTGCCCGGTGGAAGTTGGGTTTATAACGTTTTTTAACGGCGCCGGGACACTTTGAGTGAAAGCAGCCTCTGATGTCCGCCGACACCGGTTATAAAAAACAATAATTAACTCTGAAGGTTGAGCTGAAGAGAAGCTGAACCGGCGGTGAACTCGGTTTAAAGACGGGAGGCGGATTTACCGGAGAGCGACTGATGCAACGTTTCACCGGCGGTCCAACACGGTTTACAAAGATATAAGGCGCATAAATACAACCGTTTAGGTCCTCATGTCGGTGTCGGTCTGGTTTCTAAACCGATAAACGGCGGAGAGAGCTGGAGGATTGTTTACATGTGCCAGTCCTTCAGGCAGCAGCAGGGCAGCCTCAAGATGGCGCTGTTATGACGCAGCACGTCCGGGGAAACCTCATTAAATACGATAAACATTAAAAAATACGAAAAAAAAAGTAAACACACTTTTAAAGAAATCTAATTTAAATATTTAAAAATTTAAATAAAAATTGTACAAATATTACATATCAAAAACAATAATTTAAATATAAAATAGATATTTTTAAATAAAAAATATACATATTTGAAAATAAAAAAAACAACATTTGAAAATGTAATTGAACAAAAGTAAACATTTTAAAAATATAATTTAATATTAAATAAACAGATTAAAAATATTAAATAAAACATTACAATAAAAAATTTATAAATTCAAAAGAAGGATAAAACTGTTATATAAAATAACCATAAAACTAAAACTTAATAAAAACTTAATTAAATACAAAATTAAATAATCAAATGAAATACAGAAATAAAATAACCATAAAAATGAAATTAAATACAAAATAATAATAATAATAATAAATCAATCATTCAAAAATAACAAACACAAAATAAAATAAACATTAAAAAATAATTAAAATATGAATATTACAAATATAATTAAAGACAAAATCAAATAAATATTAAAAAGAAATGTAGTCAAAAACATAAATAAAAAAATAAAAAAATTAAAATAAAACATCTAAGAGATAATAATAATAATAATAAATAAAATAATGATATAGCTCACCTTAACATAACACCTCACATAAAATGTGGTGTTAATCTATTAATCTATGTTCTCATCTATACTGACAAAAATGCTAATTGCAATAAGTGCTGCTGTTATTTTTCAACATAAACTGTAACAGCAGTCACAGAAACAGCAGCTGTAATGGAGCAAAAGCACAATATAAACTTCATAAAGTAAGGTTTATTGTGTAATAAAATGTGCTGGACATGTGATGATGTTGTTGTGTTGATCCCTTTACACAGTGCTTATGCTTTGTGTTGTTTCCTTTTCATCTATGATATTACTTACTTCACTGAGGAACTGTGCAAAGTCCACGATAACTCTGATTACTTATATAAGACACAGCCAGCAGGGCACGGATGATACTTCATACTGCTCAGCCTGTCTTCACCATGAATTATGATTATTTAAAAATAATAGTAAAATCAGTAAAGCACAGAAGTTGTTGCTCTTTGACAATCAAATGGGTTGAATCAGGACTATTTGGCTGACTTTAATCACAATGTATAAGTGTATAATAATGCAAACATTAATTACTTTAACATAAAGTGTCACCAAAAGCCATAAAAAGTGCTTTTTTTTAATGATTTCAGTACAAAATTTAGCAACAACCACATCAACCTGGAGTTTTATTAAAAAGAATATATTTCATATTTGTTTGGGATCTATTAAAATCCCAAGTGGCCGTACTGAGTGCTAAGCTGAGCACATTTGCATACATAAACTGTCGCTGGCTGCTGAAATAACAAGCTGCCTGACACAGGATGAGGAAATGAAGCAACAGAGTGACTTCTCCTCCTCTTTACTGCCTGGTAAAATATCTCTGTGAGCTGAGAAAACAGGAGCCCTTCACCCGGACACATCAGCACATCCACATCTGACAGCCGATGGTACGTACAGTAAACACAGCAAAACTGAACTCAAAAGTGTTATTTTATTAACTTAAAAGCGACAGTTTATGAGGCTGTGGTCGATGAGAATGAGGAAATGAGAGTTCTGTTCGTGGTGCTCATGACTGGCTCCTGTCGAGCCAATGAGACTCTGATTGAGGCAACAGGCGGTTAATGAGTAACAGGGCAGAGGTGCAACCTTCAGCAGACATTTGTTCAGCTCTTACAGTCACAAGAAGCTCAGATCTGTTTGTTTATTAAACTGGGCGGACGGGATAACAGCTCTGAGTGGAGGCTTAGATACTGTGTATGAAGTGCTGAGGAACAGAGCTGCTATGGTGAGTTTAAATCTGAAATAATCTCCTTATTCCCATATATAACCCATTGTTTTTCATCTTAATATGATGAAAATCATCCTGTAGTTTATCTGCGTCCCTCTCTGTGTACTTTGTGCTTCATGTGACGCTCTGTAAACTGACTCACACCTGATAGCGTCTTTTCCTGTTAGCACAGTTGCAGGAAGTGAAGCTTTGGTCATTTAAAAGTGTGATTTCAGAGGTTTCTGCTGTTTGTTTGTGAGCTGGGAAATCTGGGAATGTTGTGACCATTTACTTCCACTTTTATTTTGGTTTTATGGTTTGTATTTTGCAGACATGATGTCTAAAGAATCTCCGTTTTTATGGGCGAGTTCCTCTGTACTTTACTGGAGTAATTTCATGTTATGTAACTTTAATATTGTCCTTTTTACTCCACTACATTTAGCTGACAGCTTCAGTTACTTTTCAGGTCAAGATTTAGCGTAAAAAATATGATTAATATAAAAATAATTACGTTTTTTTAAACACTTGTCATATTGAAGCTAAATAAATCTATAAATTATATATTAAATGATCTATTTTCTATGTTTTTTTATTTTTCAAAGAAATTATCTATAAAATGACTGTTGACGGTACATTTATGGATTATTAAAATTTGACTAAATTAAACAATTTTCTTCCACTTTCATTGTTCTTATGATGGTTTATTTTGTAGATTTCTGTTTTACTTCCAACTACCAAGAACTTTACTTGAGTATTAAACTTTATACTTCAACTCAGATACATTTTAGAGGCAGATATTGTACTTTTTACTGCACTACATTACTTTTCAGTTCAAGATAATTCAATTAATCAAACCACATAACAGTATATTATGTACCCAGTAAAGAAATCCCAGAAGTTTACTGTTTTTTTTTCTGTTTTTTCAACATTAAGTGGATGTTGACATCTGTAACTTTAACATAATTGGACATTATAGATTTCTTCTACATTAATATTCAGTTGCTTAATGGTCTTATATGTTAAATCACAGTGAATTCTATGTAAAAATACAAAAAAAAAGCTCCATATTGCTGAATGTAACATTAAGACAACCTGCTGTTTTCCTCCAGTAAAACCTTCAATTTAATGTAATAAAAAAAGAAATAAAATAAATAATAAAAAATGAAGAGTCTGGCAGAAAAAGTTGCCAAACATTTACCATAATAATAAAGTAAAACACAAAACAAAAGCATGAATAATTCTACAGATAAACACATTTTAAATAAAGATGTTTACTGTATATTATCCGTATTTTGGGGGAAATTATCTGAAAAATATCTTTAAATTATTGTTTCCTTTAATAATAAACGGTTGTTTATTGTTATTAGTGTTTGGCAACTTTTTCTTCTTTATATGTTTTTTTCTTACAGTAGTTAAATGCTGTTTACATATAATAATAATAATAATAATAATCTGATATATTTTGAATATATTCTGCATAACTTCTGATACTTTAAGCAGATTTTGATGCTGATATTTTTGTACTTTTACTCCAGTAAAATCAGAATAATTCTTCTTCAGCTACAGATTCTGCTGGGATGTTGGTATTTATATATATATGTATGTAAATCAAAGCGTCCTTGTTTCCCTGCAGGCTGACACTCGCCCTCAGGCGCCGGCCCCCGGCTCGTCTGCTAAACTGGACCAGGTTCAGGGTCAAGTGAACGAGGTCAAAGTCATCCTGACCGACAACATCAGCAAAGTGCTGGAGAGAGGAGACCGACTGGACGAGCTCATCGGCAAGACTGACGACCTGCAGGCGTCTGTGAGTTCATATGAAACATGAGCTTTAAGTTCTGTACTTCAGGTTCAGTCTGCAGGAATCATTCCTCTCAGCCATCACTCTGTCCTTGGTCTATATCTTTCATTTTGCTGTTTGGGACGTTTCTATGTGTCACCGTCTGCACACAAAGATATGAAAATACTGACACAACGCCAAAAAAACACAAGTATAGCACGAAGAAATGCCAAAGGACAGAGCCACGACCTAAATCGAGGAAAATGTTCAACTTCTAAACTGTATTTAATGAGCAGATGGAGCAGATTGAACCTGGTGTAGTACAGAATAACACAGTTTAATGATAAACCAGCAGCCTGGTGACGCTAGAGAGGAAAATGTTCCCTTTTACACTAAATTAGCTGCATTTTAATTAAAAAAGAAAAAGTGCATCTTAGATAAAACAGCATACTAGTAGTTTCAAAAAGACCCAAACTTCAAACTGTGAATAGACGGCATAAAAAAATCCCCTTCAAAATAAAAGCACAGGATTTTTTTGCCCATGTAAAGACCCACGACCCACTGAAAATGGGTCCGTGACCCAGTTTTGGGTCCCAACCCACCAGTTGAGCATCACTGCTCTAGAACATTATTGGATTTTAGGTTTGCTGTCACCGTCCTCGAGCAGAGAGTTTAAATGTTGCAACAATTAACAACATTCCTGCACAGTGAGACTCTGAAAATAAAGATTTGGCATCTTTTTATTATATTTATATATATTATTTACAGATTCTGTGTTAGTTTGTGGTGCATTAAGGTGTCACAGATGTATCATAATATGTTTTTGTAATGTTAGTCGTTATGTTGTAATGAGCCGTTGCAACGCTGCTGCAACACTGAAGCTAAAAGCTTATTTCACAATATTAAATCGTTATCTTGAGATACTAAATCAAAGGTTCTGCAATACTCGGTTATTATAATGAGATAATAGGTTATTATTTGAAGAGTCTAGGTAATTATTTTTGTCTTTGAGATATGATTAATTATCTTTAGATACTTAGTCAATAATTTAAGAAACAATGTCATTATGTTGAGATTCTAAATAATTATTATTTTAAGATACTAAGTCATGTATTCATTATTTTCAGATGCTCAGACATTAATTCGGGATACTATGTTATTATTTCAAGATACAAAATCATTGTAACAAGTTTTGAGATATTAAGTCATTATTTTAAGTCCTTTTTTGGAGATGCTTAGTCAGTATTTTAGGGTACTAAATTATTATTTTGAGTTATTAAATCATTATTTTAAGACACCAAGTCATTATTTAGTCTTTATTTCAGGATATTAAATCAATATTTTAAGATATTAAGTCATTATTTTGAGAATTCATTGTTATTATTTTATATGGAGATACTAACAACTTTTTTGATACTAACTCGTAATTTCAAGAATTTTTCTCATTATAATGACGTCCAGGATATTCTTTTTTGTTTTAACTTAAACCATTAAAGGCTGCATACAAAACACTGCTAGTAATAGAGTTTAATAGGTCAAATCTTGAGCTTGCCTTCAAAATAAAAGCAGCTTCCTCCCTTATTGGTTACGTTTTGTTTCGTTCCCTTTCAGGCCGATTCGTTCCAGAGAACATCCACACGAGTTGCCAGGAAATACTGGTGGAAAAACGTTAAAATGATGATCATCATCGGCGTGGTGGTGGTGATCATCATCGTCCTCATCATCCTCTTCGCCACTAAGGTCATTTAACCCTTTCTGCACTTCACCGGCTCAGGACTGAAAGCAGCTCACCTCCTTTACTGAGCTTTTATTTTTTTAAGCGTTTAATTGCACTCATGAGAGCGTCTCTGATCATTTCAAACGGGAAATGTTTGTGTAAATTCAACACGATTTTGTAGCATCTGGAACGCTGCGAATTGTTAAAAACTTGGCTGAAATACTTCAACACTCCAACAGTCATTAACGTGGCATCATATTAATGTTTCACAAAGGATCACAAATCCAAAACGTGTATTTTCATTTTTATTGCATTTCTTTTTGTCCAATTACCTGTGTGTGTGTATATATATGTATATATATATGTATATATATATACATATATATATACTGTATGTTCATGACTGTCAAACCTTGTATAACATATGTTCTATGTGACTGATGACTATATGATAAAGAGGATAAATTGTAAAAATGCATGTTATGCATTATTTGCTACCACAATACTGTCTCTATATATATATATATATATATATGTGTGTGTGTGTGATCTGTTCCAACCAAGCTAACATTGTAGTTATGGTAATAAATGAAGCAATTCACAAACAGCATCTCAGAACATTAAAGGGACAGTTCAGATTTTTTGAAGTGGATCTTATTCAGAGTCGGCGTTTTACCTGCAGCAGCTAGAATAAACAAAAACAGTTGATTTGTGCACTATATTTAGAGTGTTTTCCGCACTTTATCCTGCTGTCAGGAGCCTTTTCCAACAGGGAACTGATGCAGTTTTTTAGGTTTTCTTCACAGCACCAGACTCCATTCAGAAAACAGTGATTTTAGCGTGTGGAACACGTGTGCTGCTGGCTGCACCGGCTGGTTCGCTTGTTGTGTTATTGTGTGATTTTGGTGAATCCGAACTAGCCCTTTAAAACAGTGAATGTTAAAGTCGGGTCAGCGGCTCTTTGGGACACTGAGAATATATTTTGACACGTACGTTGCTTCTCCAAACTGGAGGCGTCGTCTGCTGCAGGTAGCACACTGACCTCGTCTCTTCTGTGCAGACTTTAGATTTGACTGATTTATCTGGTACTGTGATATAAATCTGCCGTTCCTCGGGTAAAATTAAATTTGATCCAGTGATCCACACGGGTCACCTGTCACTGGAGTTTGTTTTAGAGGCCACTGGGACAAACTGGGTCTCTGTCTCTGTGGCTGTGCTTAGGGCTGCACATGGAAGTTGTGGAGACTTTAGAGAGGGTGGGCTACCTGTCAATCATTTTTTTATCTGACCAATCAGGGCTGTGTGCCGGTTCTGGGGCGGGGTTGGTTAAATTCTGTTCGGTGGTTAAACTGTTGTCATAAAACGACTCGTTTCTCTTTCAGAATTTCATCAATTTTGTCTGATAACTTGCTTAAAAAGAGCTGTATATAAATGGGTTATTATTATTTTTCAAAGATATTTTTGGGGGATTTTACATCTTTATTTCTAGTGAATGTTTCATCACATTAAAGTGCTAATGCACTGCAAATTTCCCCATTGTGGGATAAATAAAGGATTATCTTATCTTATCTTATCTTATCTTAAAGTGGAGTCCGACAGAGAATAAGTTAAGGAAAACAAAACGATGCCACTTCAATAAATCCTCACGAACCCTTAAACTACAAAAACAAGACGGATGAGGAAACGGCTCAAACTTTGCAGCAATCTAAATAAATGCGAAACACCAAAAACTTTAAAGATACAACAAATACTCTGGTAAATATAGAAGAAATGTACTGTAGGTCAAAGTGCTCTTCATTATTTTCTCATGATCATCTCTGTGGCCAAAGCTCCACCAGCCCACTGCTGCCTTTCATCCCTCTGACACCTGCAGGAAACAAACGGACACAAATCAGCCGAGGATGAACACAGAACGGATCAATCATGAGCAAATCAATAGAGAGGAATCCCCCGTGTTTATAATGTCAAAAGCAATAAGAAAAAACAAAACTGAGAACAAATATTTTAACATTTTTACAGTTAAAAAAAAAAAGTTAGTCCATAAGCTAGAAATCCTGAGGTGCAATAAATCGAAGAAGTCAAAATACTTAATGGAAGAAAACCTTCGATTGGTCAAAAAATACACATTAAAGAAAAGCATTACATGCAAATTTCTGGAAACTTCTTGTTTTACAGAAGGTTATAAAAGGGAAAATTTGTTACAGGAAAATTAACAAAAGAGGAGTCTTTTCCATCGCTGTCAGTAACACAAAACAGAGCAATACATGTAACAACAACACAGTCGAAGCAGGTTTTAGCTCATGGACTACTGGCTACAAGAGCTAAATAAAGAAACAAGCATTTAGATAAGATTAGGAATGCATATATTAACAATAGGAACTGGAAAGTCCAGAGATCGTTTCCTTTGAAAAGCAAATAGTTATTCTTTCATATTTATAATCATTACTTGTGGGGGAGTAAGGGCCTGTAAAAAATGACAATTACATGTGTATATTTTAAGTTTTACATTACAAACAGTTGCAAAGAAATTAAAATGGAAAGAAAGATGACAAAGCTGGACGTGTCCCATATTGTTTAGTTTAGAAATGCTGATACAGGATGTTGTAAGACCATACCAAATGGCAGCATTCGAGAGCGTATGCTTCTCGTACCCGGTCCGCATTGAGCGGGCCCTGAGAGTATCTGGGAGTCAGCTCATGGCCTGCAAGGAAGCTCCGCTGGCAGGTACAAACAAGGTATGTCAGAGTTAGGAGACAACATACTTCCTTTTCTGTTTTTTTTCCTTGCACATCCTTAACTTTGGCATCCATTTACTGTAGTAGCAGTACTTTACCTGTTAACTTTACAGTTTAAAAAAAAAAAAAAAAGGTGCAAAAGAGGCAGCAGAAGGCCAGCTGTTAAAA
>CAFUXE010001254.1:106492-123735 GCA_903364295.1 Serranus cabrilla
AAAAAAAAAAGACACAAAATTACCAAAAAAAGACATGAAAACAAACTCTGTGAGAGAGAATAGACGGCATAAAAAAAAATCCCCTTCAAAATAAAACCCCAGGATTTTTTTGCCCAGGTAAAGGCCCACGACCCACTTTTGGGTCATGACCCACCAGTTGAGAATCACTGTCTTAAATCACACGTTAATGTGCATTATAAACTCCTACATCTAAACTGCAAATGGTGTAGTGTTGTTATTCGATATTGTAATTTCCCAGTGGACCGAAAAAGGCAAACAAATGAGTCGCACGCTCAGTTTAAGTCGCTGACATTATATAACATACTGCATGCTCATACCTGTTGCAAGGTAGATGGGGTGGTGCTGTGCGGGGCTCCAGCTCTGGATGGCCGTGCGGTTGATCTCTTTAAGTTTCATCCTGGAAAAATGAGTGCACGTTAAAGGAACATGCAGTTAGACATACGTAACTTTATTTAGTTTGATCTCTGCAGGAATCAGTTCAGATAACAGAAGAAAACAAACAATTGCATGCCCTAAAGAACACTCAAAGATCATTGTATTAATGTGACAGCAAAGTACAGTATGTATTTATATTTAGACTTTTTTCCCTTGTGCTTACTTGTTGGCAGGATAGCAACACTAGGAGTGGCACTTTAACAGCAGGAACAACTTTGCATGCACAAAAACATGTATAAATGTACATTATGCAGCTAGTTTATTAGACAGCTCCAATAAATGCAGTCCTGCATGAAATCCTTCCCTCGTGAAGGTTATAATAATAAGTCAGAAGTGTTGAATAATAGGTTTGTATTGAAACTGTTTTAGCAGGTGATTTTATGCTCACTTTGCATGATATAGTTTACAACGTTATTGAATTGCAGCAGGATCATTTGAATGATTTAGTCTATCCTCTCTGATTTAAATGGGGTGCACATGATAATAGAAACACATCCTCAAAAAAATAGCCGTATAGTTGAACTGACACCTCTCAGAACAGTTTTAAACTGAACATCATGATGAGAGGAATCATAGCAGGGCTGTTTAACTAGACTGCATTAGCCAGGTGTACCTAATAAACTGGCAACTGAGTTATTGTGTTAAGATACAAGTGGGAACTCATTAAAGCTTTAGAGACACACTAGTGAATGCATATTATAATTATGTGACCTGAACAAGTAATTTAAGTGTTTTTCCCACTTTTATATCATGCATTTTCACCATTCAGCCCTGCTACTGTATTAAATACAGTCATATAGTTACACACAAAGGCCTACTCTGACTGACACTAATTAACACTTGTCCACTTGATTGTAAAGCTGTGTTGCAGCAATGACATTAAAACATTGCATTATGTATCTCTCGAGAAACTAGGGAACCAGTCGGCGTACTTTTTTCCATTCAAAGATTAAAATTAGGAAAACAAAAAGTACAAGCTAGCAGAAGCTAACAGCTGATTGACCAGTTAAAAGACACAGCACTGCCCTCAAGGAGCCTCAGAAGTGGGAGAAATTAAAGGCAAAACGCCTTAAAACTGGCTGCAGTTTGTTGTCACTTTTTGTACACGCTTCACTAGAACACGGTACAACATGTCCTACAGCCACAAGGGGATACTACGTTTTCTAGCCTGCTAGCTGCCTGCAAAATACAACAGTGGGAAGACAGTTACACGCACAGATCTTATTACTTCACCAAAGCGGCTTACCTTCCCTTTCTTTGTTCCCTCTTACATGAACGCACACATAAAACAGGTGACAAACCTAAACACTCCTCTACCCGTACAGGTTCCCCTTTTGGTTCTGCTTCGGGATTAACGGCAATACAAACAGAAGAAGAGGCTACCGGGTCCCGGCTACCGACTCAAGACAGATTTCCACGTCCCCACTGGTCTCCATCAACGTGGCACTAGCAACCGCCTCCTCCTGCCACGAAGAAGAAGAAGAGCTTCCGGGGGACATATGTACTGCTAATGCTACACAATGCTAGCTGTAGTTAAATAATAATACGTATATCCCCAAGCATTTAACAGTCTAGAAACTACTGCCGTGCTAACTATGTTAACTATATAATTAAACCAATGACGCCACTACCATGATAGCTACAATTAAATAAATATACTCCCATACATTTAACAGACACTACTGCCCTGCTAACGTGCTACAACTGCTAACGCTACTAGCATGCTAACTATGCTAGTTATAGTATAGACTGCTACAGGTGATAGCATGCTAAGTATAGATTTAATGCTACCACAACTAGCATGCCAACTATAGTCAAATAAAATACATCTACTCCGCAACATTAAACAGTGTAGAGATTACTGCCCTGCTACCTATTCTAGTCATATATTACAGATAACGCTACTAGCATGCTAACTAGTTAGTTTGATCTTAAGTTGTCTGCAACAGTTAACGCTACTAGCATGCTAACTTACACTATGCTAATATACAATGCTACCCGCGATAGTTTTGCGTCGCCTAGACAGCTTACGCTGCTAGCATGCAAACTGCAGCTAAATAATAGCTCTACTCTACTTTTCACGATGCTGCCCCTGCTTAGTAAGCTAGCTATAATTTTGCATCTACACTGCAGCCCTGCTATCATGCTAACTATGCTAGCAATAATTAGCATTCTAACCTTGTTGTCATGCTAGCCAGAGGAGCTACACTGCAATCCATGCTAGCATGCTAATTGTACTTACTATAGTTTCACATCAAATACACGTTTTTTTGGTTTTGATGTTTGTCTGGTTCTTTGCCTCAAGAACTTTAGTTACAACCTTTCTCCACACACCCAGAAAATGTAAAGATTTATTTTTGAATTGAGAATACATTTCAACCCATAGCCATAAAATAGAAGTAGCAATATAGGAAAACCTAAGTGTTTAAATATTGCAGTGTTACTTGAATATATATTCATCAACTTTGTACAGAATGGCTCTACAAATAATGCATTTAGCTCATCTGTAGGGTTGCTAATTAAAGCTAAAGTCCCTTGCAAGACTTCCCTGACCTCCAAACTCTGCAGAAGGAACATGTTGATTGTTGTATAAACAGAAAACAGAACATACCATGTGTGTTGAATAAAAATGTGCACTTTATTTCAATTTGTACATACAATAGCATACTTCATGACCTCTCTCCAACACACACACACACACAACTGTATTGCTAAATTAAAATGATAATACCAGAGAACCAGTGTATTTCCTTGGGTTCTTTGTCAATACAAATTGAATAAAATAAATGAACTGACTTAAATACAACAATGACTAGCTTAAAATTAAGACAAACCACTCAAGTGCTTTTGGAAGGTGTAGTGGTGCCAAGAAATCCCCTGAATTTGATTTCACTTCACTTCCCCAGGTCGACCCTGAAAGAACAATTATTTTCAGTTATTTTCACACTGCAGAAGCAAGCTCTTTGCATGAATAATGAATGCCAAAACCCTCATTTAAAAACTCATGAATAATCTCCCCCAGACATATGAATGGGTCAGATGGGTAGTGATTGATATAATCATTGGGATGGCTGTTCAGTTAAATATATAACAGAATTGCAATACATACATGTATATTAGCTCCACAGTGCTCCAGTCTGAGGTGTTTCTTTGGTTCATCTGCCAAAACAAGATTTAGATCAGAAACGTGGTTTGTGGGGAAATATGTACATCACATCATTTTATAAAACGTATTAGGACCATATGTTGTACACCGACTTGAAGAGTAACTGCTTTAACTTCAGGAAAGGATTGAGTTTTGCTCTGTTGACAAATTAGTCTTGGTCAACAAGTGGGTTCTTCTTAAACAACTACATTTTATACAAGAGTTTGGTGTGACGCTGATCTCACACTGTGGTACACGTTGTCTTTTCATGACCCACGTGCTCTTGTGGCGGTAGGGTTACTTTATACAGCATGAAGCGGAAAAACGTTGTGCTCTACAATAAATTATAAAAAGAATATTGTTACTATGCATACAATTTGCAGTTTACTTACCTAATTACCGAACAGGGTCCTCCACGTGCACCGATACAACTTCAGCGAGTGTTGCTAAACGAAACCTCGTTTAAAATTACTATTTAAAAGACAAGAGCTAACTAAATAGCTAATCATACCGACTATATTTATTTAATACGCACGTTTTTCTAAACACGTTTAGGTGGAATATAATACTCTATCTCCTGAGGACCGGCAGCGCGCCTCTGCTCCACGTCCGAACGGTACCAGCTTCCGTCCGTATATGGTTGGTTTCGGCAGTCTCGCGATACTTCACGAGGTTACCAGATCTCGCGTGAGAGAGTTGCAAAGAAATAGGTATGTCTCGAACAAAGTTACTTTTCTCCTTATTTTCCATCAGAAAAATGCCATTTTTGTGTCAGAACGTTCAGAAGACAACGAACTTGTTAAAAAATAATGGGTTTAATGTTTTTTTTTTGGTGGTAACTCTGGGACAAAAGACTTGGTTATAATCTGTATATAATCTGGGTTATTATTATTGGTGCATTTATGAAAGCAGTATTTTACTGTTGAAAAGGTAGGGGTAATTTGACTACTTAATATACAGTTAATAATACATAAAATAAATTAAACTTCATTTATGTTGCTGTATCAGAATCTACAGAAACTGCTTAATGTTTGTACGTTATAACAATCAGATACTATTAGATAAGAATAAATAAATAAGAGATAAGAAGTCATTAAAACCATTAATTTAATGTCAAAACTGATTATTTCTCTCACTTGTTGTCTTCATTTGTGCCCCTGTGACGTCACAACAGCCTCAGAATTTGCTCTAAGTTACATTAACCGGGGCTCCTTTTAGTTAGAAACATCTTTTCACAAGTCGTTTGAGTCTCAATAGCTTTTAGGTTCATGGTGTTTTTTAATGTACAGTAAGCATGTGACTGATAAAACAGAAAACAGCACCAGAAGAAACCTCTGCCATGTTCCAGCTGTTGTGAGCAGTGCTGTGTGTGTGTGTGTAAGTATGTGTGTGTGCATTCATTTTATAATAACCTTTAGGGATAAAACCTAAGATTGCCTCTACTCTTTTTCATTGAAACAATTTAGCCTAGCCTTGATTAATAATTAACAGTTTGCAGCACTATAAGCCACACAATATTAGCGCTCACAATGACTACAAATACATGTCAAAATAAATATCAAAAGATACATGTTCTGTTCGTCTACCGTAAGCACAATTGATTACATAAAATTACAGGCATTTATTTTTCAAAATCCTCTAAATTGGGAAGAATAAAAGAAAATACAATAGAAATGGAAGAGCAAATGTTTGGAGAACGCAAACAGATTTGATGTGGGGAAAATAAAGTGAGGGAGTCCATGTTCGGCCTTGCTCAGTCATTTCTGTCCATCGCGGCCAGGTGTGAGAACAGCTGCTCCAGAGACAGAGTGCTCCGTCCATTTGTCCTTCAGTCTGTTCCACGATTATTATTCCAGCTGGCCTGAGCTTTCCCGAGGCAGGGGAATCGACTTTGAGGCCATTGTTCTGCCTTTTGAGGAGGGAGACAACCTGTTTCCCTGCAGGAGAGAAACCCCAGGGGTCCGAGACAGAGTGAGAGTGATCACGGCTCGGCCTAGCAGTTGATGGAGGCACAGTCTGATTTGGCTTTCCCCGCGGAGCTGATTATCCTCATGAGGCAGTGTCCGAACTCCTCCAGGATCATCCGCTCCGCTTCCACCTGAGGCTGGTGAGTCTGTTCGGCCCTTTTGGCCTGTTCCAGCAGACACTCGCACGTCGCTTCCAGCACCTCCTTCGTTACAAACGTGTACGGCAGCCTGCGGGGAAAAAGAAAGCAGAGCCTTAAACAAACAGCAATCCAAAGTGTCTTAAACCTGCATTCTATCTCATGACCAGCAGGGGGCGACAGAAAGGACTGCAAGGTGATAGAAACAATTTCTCTACTTCTCACTTGATTTATTACCTCAGTAAACATCCTCATGATGAGTTTATGGTCCCAATCTTTAGGTTCAAGTGTTCTCTAACACATGATGTTCATTTAGTAAATCATGGTCCCAATTTAACTAAAATAGACAATAAAGCTGGCTTTTATAAATTAAATGTCAGGGGGGATTTTTGTTTTCTGTCAGTGATTTGCAACTTTGATTTTGATGGATTTGTGTGTTTTGTTCCAAAACTGCTTTAAAAATACTATAAATTAATATTGTTTTCCACCTTCATTTATCAGTCCAGACCATTAAAAACAAATATATCTTTTTTTATTTATTCATGTATTTATTTTATGATTTTTTAAAAGATAAAGAACCCTTTAAATGCCTGTTTGTTTGCCTTATTCCAGTTTTTTAAATTTAATTTATTAATTTTCTGTTTTCCCGATGTTAGGGATATTTTTATTTTTAACTACCCGGGATTTGTCATTGATTTGCAACATTTTTTTTATTTTTTGGGTGGGCCGTGTCAGATTGAAATCCCTTCCTAAAAAGGCCATGTATTTTTATTTTCCACTTCTATTTAGTTAGTTTTTTTTTTTTTAATCCCATTCAGAATCAGTCTGAATCTTGAAAAAAAATATTGATCTTTCACTCTTAGATGCTAGTTTGTTTGCAGCATGACACTTTGTTTATTGAATGATTATTTTCTGTACACTAAATGTTACTAACTACTTAATGTTTTATTACTCTAGAACAAAACATTTTCCCTTCCTAAAATGCCATGTATTGACATTATTTTCCACTTTCATTGAGTAAGAATTTTATGCCAACATCAGCTGCATTAGTATTTCAGTTTAATCCTTAAAAATAATGAAAAAACAAAATGCATGCAGGATTTTTTTACAGCAATATCTCGAGTGGAAACCAGGAAAACTGCATTTGATTCAAGGGCAAACAAGAGAAAAAGTGCTACTTTAACTTAAACTCATTGTTGCTTCATGATTGTATTATGATGTCTATATTAAATGGGAAAATCCCCAAGTGTTCCTGTTGTTGTTGCAGAGGAAAGTGTCACCGTACCTGCCGCCTCCACTAGAGATCACAGGCGCCGCCCTCATGAGCAGGTCTGAGATCTGTGACGACAGTTTGGTCTTGGCTGCCGTCTGCTGTTGTACTCTCACTTCTGCTGCGTCAGCCAGGTGCATCAGCGTCTTCCTCTCCGGGCTCTCCTCAAAGTTCTTGCAGCCGATGCACTTACAGATGGAGGAGCACATGATCTTCGCCTTCGAGTTGGAAGAAAAGGAAAATACATGAATGTCAACAGTCGTAAAGAGATAAACTGGTTTCCACAAAACATGTCGGTGAAGGAAAACGCACCTCGTAGCACTCGCAGTAGTTCTTCAGGCAGCCTGATCGTTTGCAGTTGCAGCCTTTGCTGTGTCGCCGGTCTGACTCGCCCTCTTTGCCTTTGCCAATTTTAGGTTTGAAGGCCTCTGGGTTTCGGTCCAGACACGTCTGTAAAAAAAAAAAAACACATTTCACCTTCATTCACCTGAAAAGAAACGCTGTCCAATAACGCGTCTCACGAGCCTCCAGACTTACCTTAATAGCTTTGAGACGTTCCGTTTCGTGTTCCAGGTTATTGAAGCAGTTATTGCAGTTACAGTTATTGCAGAACTCTCCATTTGCAAAGCAATCACAGTATCTATGGGGGAGAAAATCAGCTGTTTAAAAGAGGTCAAAGTGTGTATGTTTTAGCTAAAAATGCTACTTTCCCAAGCCAATATAAATACAGTTTCCCTTGTGACCTGATTTCTGGAAGGTGATACATAAATATATATATATATATATAATGATGATATATATCAGTGTGCTCCAGAGTACGAGCACCATTTTAGTGCAGATCCAAGACCGAAAGTCGCACAATAACACAAACAAACCATCAGATGGTTCCAGCTGTGGACCAACATCTCCTGTGTTCAGTGAGGTAAAATGACTGTTTTTGTCAATGGAGTCTGGTGGCACTGCAGAAAGCGTATGTTGTAAAAATGCATTTAAGCCTTAAAACACCCAATCAATATTAGTTTAAATGCACACTGCATTAAGAATATTTTCACCCTCCATCTTCCCGTCAGAGAGCCATTTCTGACCAGGAGCTGCAGCCGTTACCTGAGCTTTCTTCACAGTCACCAGACTCCATTGATAAAAACAGCAATTTTACCGTGCAGAACACGGGAGGGGCTGGTCCAATGTTACAGACTCAAGAACGGGTCCATTTGTTTGTTTTTTTCAGTGAGAGTCTTATTAACAGTGTTATCTATATACTGTTGTCACACTATCTCACTATCTCACTGTCATACTTACAGTTTGAGACACTGTGACTTGGTGCAGTTGCAGGGTTTCCTCGGCCTCGAGGTCGTTTCTGCTGTTGACAAGCTGTGAAATAAAATCACATTCAACAAGTGAAATTCTAGTAAATCCTCGTCAAATTGTATTTTCTGTAGAAAAAAACAATCAAAGAAACCACAAAAATACACAATTTATCACAACCAAAGACAAAAAATAAATAAAAATGTTATTTTTTAATTTACAACCTGCTGAATTAATCATGTGTGACAAAGCTTGTGCACAGAAAGAACCAACCAAATGAACAGGTAACAAAACTTCAGTTAAACTGTGACTGTTTACACAGAGCAGAGAGGAGAGGACAGGAGAGCTTCGAAGTTCAAGCCCCATTTCACCCCGAAAGTCTTCACACTTGTGGAAATAATGTTCTACGTATATAGTTGGTAAAATAAATTATCAAAGCAAAACAACCTCTTTATGATTTATGTCACTATAACTGTGTTTTTCTGCACATTTTTTAACTTTTATATTGCAGTGAAAAGCATTAAAGCACCCTGAAGTTCAGAGGTTTTTAAAGATAAATGATTTTGTTTTGTTTGCCCCCCATCACATAAGAGCTGCCCTCATGTCCCGGCTCACCCGTTGAGAGGCAGTCTGGCCTGAGTCTGGACCGCCGTGGATGCGGGGAAACCGGAGCTGCTGGCGAGGGTCACATACGGTGAATGCTGGATCTACAGGACGGGCAGACAACACATCAGAAGAAGCTCAACACCAAAGAGCACTGAGAACAAAAAAACACCACCAACCTGTGTGACATATTGTGCTGGAACGACTGCGTAGCCCACGTTCCCGCCTCCCGGAGCCGGAGCCAGAACCGTCCCCGGGGGGAGGCTGGTGAAGTTGGGCTGGATCTGGGGCAGCGGCGTGGCCGGCATGATCAGGCGCTGCTGCGTCTGAGTGGCGGTGACCACCGCGGCTGACGTTAAGGGCTTAGGCGCCACCTACAGGGAGGAGAATCCAGTACGGCAGCTCAAGAAGCATTTCACGGTAAAAGCTCTTTTGGAATAAACACCAGGGCTAAAAAATACAGATATTATCATGACAAAGTTACCTGTTTGATGGTCTGAGCTGGGACGATGGGGACAGACATCCTCACTGCTCCCGTACTGACCACCATGGGTTTAGCTGTGGAGTTTTATATACAGGCATATATATATTTATCCACTTGAATATGCAAGTAATTTGTAAAGAAGAAGAAACAACAAAACATTAATTAACAAGCTTATACAATAATGAGATCATTCAATAATCAATCATTCAGATTCCAACTGTTTTTATCTATTATTATTTAATATCATGCTGGTTTTTCCAAGAAGTCTTGATAGTCAAAACCCCAATTTTCTCACTACTGTTGTCTGTGGGGTTTTTTTTTTTTAATTTAACCTTTGAAAGATTATTTTTTCTAAATGCCAAAATTATACAATTTGTCCAAACCGTGAAACATTTAAATTATTAATGCTTCTGTTAGAAAAAAAAAATACCAAATTGCAGGTTAAAACAGGGATCTTTTGTACAAAAAAGTTTTGCAAAATAACAAACCGACTGCATTAACCTGATTGTGTAAAAAACATTAAAATCTCAAGAAAATGTATTTTCTGTAGAAAAACAAGAAGCCAAAATGGCAAAATATATCATATCCAAAATAAAAAAAAGAAATCATATTTTAAAATTTCCAATGGTCCATGAACGAATCATGTGTGACAAATGTTAAAAATGCTGATATTTTATCACATAGAATTCTGCAACAAATGAACCGTCTGCATGAACCAGATTGCGTAAAAAAACATTAAATTCTCTGCTGTTCAGCGCAACTGAGAAGACATCAAACAGTCCTGTGAAAACAATTCAGTGTTTACACAGAGCAGAGAGGAGAGGACGGGAGAGGCTACCTGTCTGTATGGAGCTGGTGCTGGGTCCGCTGGGCTGCCCCGTGCTGCTCGCCGTGGTGGCTGTGACCAGCCGGACGTAGTGGAACCTGCTACCTGGGACCTGAATCTGCTGCACGTTGGGCTGGGTGGCCAGCGGGATGATGGTCTTGAACTGGGAGCCGCTGACTCCTCCCACAGCCACAGACTGCACTGGTTTGATACTCTGAAAATGTGAGATGAGCTTTAATCCTTTGAAACAGGTCGACGAAAATAGACAGTCTATCGTAGAAAGAAACTGTAAAAATGGGCATTATCGTCAAAATGTTAACTTTCCAACAGTCCTTGGACAGATCATAGGTTATAAATGTTTCCATTACAACAGTTTGGAATAACTCGATCCTGTCAAAAACATTAAATTCTGGGTAAACGATCACATGACATGTTCACTGTAAATCTGTTTACACAGAGCTGAGAGGAGAGGACAGGAGAGGCAGGAAAAATGTAGTTCAACATGTATAATATGTGAAGACCAAATTTGTATTTTGTAATATTTGTGCTGCTTGTGGGCACTTGGAAAAATGTTGTGTATATAAATTACATTTTTTGAAAATATTTATAAGAGAAATTCCACTTGCATTTTTTTATAATTTGCCGTTATATCTGTGTTATCCTGCAGATTTTTTTCGAGTCAGTCCTACTTCACTTCACAGAGCTGCGGGACATTAGATTGCATTTATATTCTACATATTGTAGTGAAATAATAGGCCACAGTGAGTAAAATTTAAAAAGAGCAAAAAACAACCTGAAATTGCTTGTTGGGGTTCACAGGATCTAGTTATTCCGAATAATTTATTTTTGGAAAGGTTTGAAATGAGACATGTAGCATGAAGTGATTTTGACAGAATTATGATGTATTTCTTAGGCTTCATTTTAGTTGTTTTTGCTAATGGAAGAGTTCATCATCCATGATATGTTCAAAGACTGTCGGAAAGTTTAAACACCTACAGGAACGCCTGTTTTTATATGTTCTTTCTATGATAAAAGGTGAATTTTTGGCCATTTTTAAAGAAAACCTTTTATAATTTACTTCATAACTCTTTATATTTTGTGCCCGTTTATAATATGAAGATGTTTAATGAAGTCTAACCCCTGCTGCACTCAGCTGACAGTGAACAGCGCTCTTACCTGTGACGTGTTTTGGCTGGTGGCCACCTTGACTGGAGATGCAGATGTGGACTGCTGGACTGTGAGGATCTGCTGGCCGAGTGCTACATTCACGGGCAGCGCCATGGACTTCTGAGAGGCGCTGGAGGTCGGGGACGCCACGGACACCACAGTGACCTGACAGAGACGGACAGGACGAGGAAAGCACGACCATGATAGTTTAATTATTGTCATGATTCTTTATTATCATTATTCTTCAGCATAGAAACTTCATTCAGACCTTTAAATATTAAATTCAAACACTAACTAATACACTTGCAGCTTGTAAATGTTGAATTAAACTGAGAATAAGTGGGAAACATAGTACAAAAAAGAGGAAACGAATCCTGTAGTTGAGGAGTAATGTGCAGAACTTACCTTACTGGGAGTCTTTAGGGGTGAAATCGCGATCTTTTTGCCGGAGATGCTTTGTAAGCTCGCGTTGTGGGGCTCAGACAGAGTGATGGTCCTCGGTGTCATCACTGGGGAACTCTGCGTCAGGGCGCGTCCTGTCAACACACGGCACCACAATTTAGAAACAAAATCTCACAGTGTTTTTTAAAACTATGCAGCCAACAATCGACCTACCTGCGATCACAGGAGACACTGACGTCTGAGGACTTAGACCTTTGCTGTTAACAGTTTTTGTAATGATGAACTTGATGGGAGCAGCTGAGGATACCGGGGTTTTCTTCGCAATCTGTGGAAATATCCAGAAAGATTTTATCGCATTTTAGTCGCACATTAACAACAGGATCCTCTGACTTGTTTTGTTGTCTTTTCTCATCTTGATTGCAAAACTTATCACTTAAATCAATAATTTCCACTAGAGGTGCCAGAGACGTTCACTAGATAGTTAGTTCTTGATTTATTCCCTTACTTGCACATTTAAAAGAAATGTAAATAAAATGCATGTGCAGGTGAGGTAGAAAACCACTAAATGCTTATCTACAAAAAAAACTAAACTAAAAGAGATATGAAAAAAAAAACAGAAAATAAGAAATACCAAAGCAACACAAATTATCCATTAAAATGCATATCTTTTAAATGTCACTGAACAGCACTAACTGAAAAAAATGGTATGAACAACAACAAATCACATGTACTTAAATTAAAGGTCATGTAGGTTGCTATAAATATCAGATGAAAATTAAATGTATGCAAATTCTTTCTGACATCAGTACTTAGATCTATGAAGTATTTTTGTTCACTAGTAAACAACTTAACCAAACACACATTGGCTTATAGAAATGAATGAAGACACCTTATGGTCTTATATGCCTATTATGCTGTTACATAATAACTACATCAGTGGCATTAAATGTTACCTAAATGGCAATAATATTGTTGTTCATCACAAACTTTTCTTGAACAGTTTATTGTCCGACAAAAAAAGATATCAAACTTTTTTTGGGATCTTATTTTTGCTGCTTGTATGTTCTGAAAAACGGACTTCCTTATTTATTTCCAAACCAAATTACTAGTTAGTTATTTATTATGTTTGCGCTGGAGTTTGTTCGTCTGTCTGTCTGTTAGTTAGTTAGCAGAATAACTTGAGAATTTATGGAGGGATTTGGATGACATTTTCAGGAAATGTTTGCAATGATACCAGGAACAAGTGATTCAATTTTGGGAGTGATCCGTAGACGCTATCACTGGTTACAACACTCGCTGTCTGATGCACTCGCACACTCACAGGGGGGGTTTATTATCTTTTAAATGTGGTCTCTGAACTGACCCACATGACCCTGAAGAAGAACTACAGAGTACAGAAGTAAACATGAATCGACTGAAGTCAGAGTTTACGGTGGAAGACGGTAATAATGAGCAGAGGATGACGAGAAGAAGGATGAGGAGGAAGAGAGCAATATTTTAACAGCGGCTTTTTGTGGAGCGATGGCTGCAACATCTGACGGAGGTGTTTGTGGGTAAGGAGGCCGAGCTAGGAGCGGTGGGATTGTAATATATCCGACGCGTGTCGCTGTACAGTGACGTAAAAGTGACTGTTCACACTGAAGTCGCATTGGGAAACATCAGACTTGTGTCCAATTTAGGACCACAAACCAAAAGCCACAGGTCTGATATGAGAAAAAGGGATTCATGTGATTTGTGCTGTTCACACTGTTATAAAACAATCACATCTGAGTGACCTGTCAGCAAAGAAACCTGATTTGGGACACTGCAGTCTCAACGTAGCCTCATTGGCCGAAGCTAAAATGCTCTTAAGTTGTCCAATAAAATCAACTTGTGTACAACATAAAAACAAAACGATCAGTGTTACCTGCACGGCTGCCTTCAGCTGCTGGGCCTGTAATGTGGTCACCTGGTTGCCAGCCGTCCCGACCACCGGCTTCAGCTCCGACCGCCCTCCGATGGTCACCACCTTAAACTGTGGAGCTTGGGATTTGACATCTCCTGAAATCTGTGAAACGCCGGGCTTGCCGGCTGTGTGTGGCAGCTGCAGCACTATAGGTTGGCCTGACTTTCCTATGGCTGTGACCAAAAGTTTCTGTCCTTCCTGTTTGATGATCTGGGGCGGAGTACCTGCAGACTTTGCTGCCTCGGAGGCCTGAGCTGAGGCCACCTTGTTGAGAATGATCTGGTGGTTTGCAGCGGAGATGGTAAAGGGAGCTGTGAGCTTCTGTAGCCCACTTGTGGAGATACTAGTCCCAGTCAAGCTGTCCGTTGTCCTGGTGGTGGCTATGGAAGTAGCCATGGCTGGTTTGAGGGTAAGAAGGGATGTCGACGTGCTGGAAATGGAGATGGGAAGCTGACTCCCGGAGCTGATGCTGAGTGTGCTGCTGTCTGTGGCGGTGGAGGTGGTGAGAGCCTGAGTGTGTCCTGTAGAAGTTGCATCTGAACAGAGGCTCAGGTTTTCTGAAGCCGTGGGTGTGTCCGTTTCCATAGGGACCGGCGTGTCGTCGCTGGGCTCCGACTGGACCGTGGCGCCGCCCGGTTGGGTGTGAGGGACGTCCTCTATGGCCTCAGTGTCCATGATCTCATCAGGAAGGAGGCTGTTGAGTTCGGGTGACACCACGTCCATGATGGCAAAGTCTCAGCTCTCTGGAAACACCAAAGGAAAAATGAATCCGTTTTTGTTTTGGCTGGAAAGCGTGTTCCATTTTCAACTCATACAAACTATGTAAGTAAGCTGGATAAAATATCTAATTGTTATTATTTTTACTAATATGAGCCACAATATTGGAGGAGATTATCATTTTTTGCATCATTAGTCCTGATTATGGAGTTATTTTTGTGACAATCTGCACCAAACAAAGATTTTCAAATAGTTCAAATACAATGTGAGGGTTGTGACATCTCAAAGCACCACAATATTAAATTCAGAAGTATTTTCAATCATATTTTGCCTTTAACAAATATTGCACCTCCTGCTGTTCATATTCCACTATTCCACTTTCAATTATAATTTCCAAATAATTGTGCAGCCCTGACGTATACACATTAAACTGCATTAACACGGTTAACAATTCATAAATACACAGCTTTCATTTTTGATGTATTTCACACCATAATGAATGAGTTATTATGCATAGCAGGACGATAATGCAGGCTGCATTGCAAGAAAATAAGCAAACAAGCAAGGCAGTTAAAGCTTGCAGGTTAGCCACATTCACAGCATAAAAATGCCCACTATGATGAGTTTTTATGCAGGTACTTTTTCGTAATCATATGTAAGATTTATTTGACAATCTGACAGCTGATGTTGGTTTAGCGTGGAAAAGTGTTGACTTTAAAGTAGTGGACAAACACTTGTGCCATGCAGCATTTACAATACCGTAGAAGACTCATAATGCCAGAAATAAGAAAACAATAGAAACATTTAACCTGCGTAATGAAAAAATAATAATATCTGCAATATCTATTGGCCATGTGCCATCCCTGCTCTCTAAAAATCAGCAGCAGATATTGAAATACCAACACTGGACCACCACAAGAAGCAGTTGATGTTTCTTAATGTCATCTTGGAGTCAAAACCTACATTTATGTCTCCTCTTTGGACAAACAATTGAATGGAAATCTAATAACAAAAGTCATTCATGTTATTGTTCCCATTTTGTCTTCCTAATCAAAGAGTTTGTAAACAGTGTGTGCAGTCAATGCTAAAATTAAACGCATTAACTATGACAACTGTACAAAAATGCAGTCTTGATTGCAGAAGGCTTTGCAATACAAATAAACAAACAAGCAAGGCAGTTAAAGCTAGCGAGTTAGCCGCATTCACAGCAGAAAAAATCCCGGTATGATGACTTGTTATCCAGGTGCCTTTTCAGTTATCATATGTAAGATCTGATCAATAGAGAGGTGCGCATGAGTCACGTTTGGGTGCCTGTAATGTTTTGACACAGCCTGACAGCTGATGCTGGGTTAGCTAGGCCGCAGCGATCATCTCAGGCGTATCTTTGTCCTGCTACTCAACATTAATCCACCGAAACGCACATATGAACCCTTCCCAACCCATAACCACTCAGACACACACACACTCACACACACACACAGCTGATTGTCTCCACGTCCCTTCGGATGAAAGCAGCCAAAAGAAACAATGCTAAGCTGCACACGTTTGTGCAGAAATTAACACCCGCAGAAGTGGTCCCAGTTGGGGGCAAAGAGTCCGGAAAAAAAGCGACAAGCCTGTTTTGCTGGCTGCGTTACTATTTCAGGCCGGGGTTGGATTTCGAAAGATCCGCCATTTTTACCTCGTCATCAACTCTGTTAGCTCTCCGGCTAACACTGAGCTTCTGAGAAAGAAAGAGGGCATTTACTGAATATGATTTACATTAAGCTGAGACACGCACCCACAACAAAACAAGAACAGCTAGCACACACGAGAGCTGGAGATAACACTTTCATGCAACTGCGTGCTACTAGCAAACTCTTTTTAGCAGACTCTGACAACGTAAACAATGCTAGTTTTCAATAATTCCTCCTGTCACTTGAGACATCCATCTGGATTTGATCATTTACAGGTCCCACTTTGCACTTAATAGATAATAATTAATAGATTCACCTATCGGCATGTGTTGCCTGTGCTTTGGGGCTACGAGTGAAGTTAAATGACACATTTTAGTCCTATTTGTGACCCACACTTCCATGATTCGTGTCTAAAACCACAGAAATGTCAAATGCAATTTCTGCCAATAAATATGGAAACAGCAAAAAGTAACTTGTGTTTTCAAAGCAAACAAATAAGGAGCAGTTATTGTGCATAAATCGCCTTACCTTCCTATGAAACAACTCTCAATACAGCTAAGTTAGCTTTTACTTTTCAGCTGCGGACGCACTAACTTAGCGACATATATGCACCATATGTCATTAAACTCAGTGGTTAGTAGAGATTAAAACTTTCTGTCAGCACTCATTATACTGTAATTGGTGAGTCCCATGTAATATCCCGGCCCCAGTGCTCTTCATTTGTCTATCATTATCAGCCTCATCACGGCAGCCCAGCGGGCAGGACAACTGTACTAACTGCTGAGCTTGCTAACCCCCAAAGCTAAGCTAGCACAACATTATATCTCAACATTGAACACACTCTTTTTAAAGTGTGCGGCTTTTCTCCTGGATGCGGCGTAGCGAGCCCTAGAGCGGATCAACACACAGTCACGCTTACCCGAGGTTTTTTTTACGCTGGGCAACGTTTCCAGATAAAACGAGGAAAGGAAAAGGCGATTGTTCAAAATACCGCGCCGAGCGCCATTCCTCCCTGACATTTCACAAGTCGGCCACGCCCTCCGCACGCTACGTCACGGCTACGTAATCCTTAAAGGTACAGCACAACTTCGACAACAATATTAATCTTTTTTTGGATTAAAGCATAAAATTACGGAAACTCTG
>CAFUXE010001254.1:133158-146381 GCA_903364295.1 Serranus cabrilla
ATCAAAAAATAAGTTTGTCATTAGGTCAGATTCAGTTTGGATTCAGCAACTAAACTTCTGAATTTACAAACTAAACTTCTGAATTTACAAACTAAATTTTTGGATTTACAAACTAAACTTTTGGATTTACAAACTAAATTTTTGAATTTTCTCACAAAACTTCCGAATTTACAAACTAAAATTTGGGATTTTATCACAAAACTTCTGAATTTACAAACTAAACTTCTGAATTTACAAACTAAACTTCTGGATTTACAAACTAAACTTCTGAATTGACAAACTAAACCTTTTGACTTTCCAAAACAAACATTTGAATTTGCCAACAAAACTTTAGATTAGCAAACTAAACTTTTCGATCCACTATAAAACATTTTATTTTATAAATATTTGGACTTACCTGCAGGGTTTCTGCCTCGTACAGCTGATACTACAGTGAACCCACCTTGATGTTGTATTTGGTCCTGTAGACGCTGCGCATCAGCACAGTCAGACCACACAGGCAGCACTCGTCCATGTCGCTGGCGATGGAGCAGCCGAGGCACGGCAGGCAGCACAGGGCGTAGCAGCCTGGGTCACAGAGGGGGGAAAGCGTTAAGAAAAACTCTACATCTTGCTTTAAAATCAGGATTCCCCGGTGAGGACGGAGAGCTCACAGGTGCTGCAGTCCTCGCAGCAATCACACAGGCCGGTCTGGAACTCAGAGGGCTGGAAGCTGCCCGGCTGGTTGGTCACAGCCATGATGATCAGGATCAAATCTGTCGGACGGAAAGAGTTTGTGATTCTGTGATATAACTTCTCCCAGAGCTCCCAGTGAAGCAGGAGGTGAATCTCACCAGATGGACGGCGAGTTGACGGACGGGGAAACTGACAAAGAAGCTCCTGCACGACAGAGGAAGTGAGTCTTTATAACCGATCAAAGCAGGTGACTGTCGCTGTTTGCCGCTTTATGACTGTTTTATTATGTGATATTCCCGGCATAAGGTCACTGAACACACCTCCACCTCCCAATAGTTCAATAAACCCAGACTACTGAACACACACAGCATGTTTTACTTCATATTTGTTGGAGGGAATCTAAACTTTAAATGCAGGAATTAGGAAACGTGCGTGCAGGTTTCATGCCCAGAGGTAACTTTAAGGTGCTTTTCAGGTTAAAACAACAATAATAATAATACAAAACAGTTTGAAAGAGCAGAATTAAACATAAATCGATAGAGAAATAACATTTCAAGAATCTGACGAAGGAATATAAAGTGAACGACAAAGAATTAAAAGAATACAACTTCAATTATTCTGTTTTTTTCAAATAATAGACAACACAACCGCACATTGCAGAAAGATCTTGCGCCTTTTTGGTCAATTTGTGTCTTTTCTTGGAAATCTTGTGTTTTTTCCTGCTAATTTTGTGTCTTTTTTTTAGGGTTTGTGTGCCTTTTTCTGTCATTTAACATCTTTTTCTGATCATTTTGGGTCATTTTTGGAAATTTTGTGTCTTTTTTGGTAATTTTGTGTCTTTTTTGGTAATTTTATGTCTTTTTTTTTTAGGAATTTCTGCACCTTTTGGGGTAATTTTTGGAAATCTTGAGCCTTTTTGGTCATTTTGTATCCCAGTTTGTTTTCATTGCATGAAAGCTGTTGAGTCTGTTAAAATAAGATATGTTGTGTTATCTAAGATGCACCTTTTGTTTTTTAATTAAAATGCAGCTGTTTCAGTGTAATAGGGAACATTTTCCTCTCAGTCTGCTCCATCTTTTCATGAAATACAGTTTAGAAGTTGAACATTTTCCTTCTTTTGGGTCCCAGAGCCACCAGTTGAGAACCGCTGTTTTGGGAGGTATTTATGAATGAAGACGTTGATTTGACGTAATGAAATACTCAGTGTCTCTTTAAGTAAGGCTTGAATGCACCAGTGTTTGTATGTAGGATATTGTTAAATTCCTCCACTACAACGGGCTGAAAAGGTTGTGATGCTCTGGGTTAATCTTTAGCAAGATGCTATAAACTCATTATGTACGTTGTTATGCTCCAAAATAGATGCAGGGTAGTAAACAGTGAAATACTTCCCTATAAAATGTTGTAAAGTAGAAGTATGGAGCAGACAGAGCAGCACTTCTTCCCCCTCTGAACAAAGGTTGTACGTCACATGCTTTTACTGTGTGTACATAAGTAATAAACATGGATATTATAACATGGTACTAATTCACAGTAACAGAGAATATTGCACAGGATTTGACCTGAAATCACCTTTGATAAAGTGAATGTAATGATGATATAAGCATGTAAAAATAACCTAAAAACATCTGTAAACTCTTTGTTTTATCCCCTGCAGTTCCGCTTTCAGACACATGGCGGCGCTACTTCCCCCGGCTCGCCCACAGCTTCTGCTCTGCTGTGCAGGAGAGCTTGTAATGACAACCTGTAATGATACAGCTCCATAGACTGTATATTAATATATGTATAGCTCCTACATAATGAGCGGCTGGAACTGAAACTCAGGAATAGGCATGATTTTCAATTTCCTACAGACTAAAGATAGACGGGCTGAATTACACCAAAACACAAATAATTTTATTTCCAATTATATATATGATAAAAAATACATATGTTTACATACATGTTTTGATATTTATTTATTTATTTTATTTTAATGTATTCTTTTTGGTGCAAAAAAGTGGTTTTATGGCCACAGAAATACTACTACTACTACTACTAATAATAATAATAATAATGATAAAATAAAATTCAAAATAAAATATGTTTTAATGTATTGAATGTAAATTTATTTATTTAAATAAGTAAACAACAACCTAATTGAATACAAAAATCACTGTTATTGGGGATATTCTTAAAAAAAATGTACATCTTTTTAAAAATGTTTTTTACTGCAAATAGTGAATAATAGTGAGTAAAAAGTAAAGCAATGACAGAAAACAAATATAATAGTAGTAATAACAACTGTGATATAAATAAAATGAAATAATACAAAATAAAAGATAAGGGAGAGAAAAGAATGCTAATAATAATTTAATTATTCTCATTCATCAGAGGAATAAAAAAAAAAATAGATTAAATATTTCAAAAATTCAATGCTTGCGAGGTCGACGTGCTGATTTCCGAGGAAAAAAACCTTTTTGGTGCCTCAGCAACAAGTGCAGGCAAACCGAGTGGAAATGTTTTATTCGTCCCATTTCACATGTTGTACCAAAATTTCACGTTAAGTAACATATTTTTCCAGTAAATAAAATACAATAAATAAAATTCAGAAACTAATATTTTCTGTTTCTTTCTATTCATTTTAAAAACAAAAAAAACAAATGTGCATTTTGGTTTCAGATATTTAATATTTACCATTTTAGTTTAACACTGCTGTTATTCTGCACAAAAGACATGTTTGAGTTATAGGACTTGTGTAGTTTTCCATATTGTATATAACTATATTATACATTGCAGGGAAATAAAGTGTGATTAAGATGTAAAATGTAAATGTGATTAAAATATAAAGAAAATAACGCCCTGAAATGGCTTGGGGTTCAGAGCGTTAATTAAGTAAATTGACCACTTATCTGAACTATAATCCCGAATAATTGCATCTCAGTAAACAGAGAAATTACTCGGCAGACTGAGGCTGAGCGGATCCTGTGACCTCCCGACAGTCTGTTCAAGATGGCCGCCTGAGTGGAGAATTTACACATCTCCAGTAAAACTAATCCAACAGCTAGCTTCCCACACAACTTTAACCGCCTTTCACGGAGAATGAGACGTCGATACGGCGATGTTTGCTCCTGTTATAAAAACGGAATGTGAGCACAATTGTTGAGGAAGACGTCGAAGTTATGGAATAAAACAGTGCTGGTAAGGAATTCACAAACAAAACCAGGTTAACTAGCTAGCTACATTAGCTTGCTGCTAACGCGTTCAATAATAATAACTAACGGGCTAACTTTAGCTGCTTTAATCGCGTCTATTTTAGGTGACAAACAACAGGCTGTTTATTGATGGCTGACGTTAAAGAGCCACAAACTGTTAGCTACGGGCAGCCCTATAATTAGCACTCAGGCTTTGTGTTAAAGTGTGTTTGTTGTGGTGAAATGTTGTCGGTACCTCCCTGTGGTGCTATTTGGGTTAGTTAGCTTGTTTGCTAATCCTGCAGGTAACGTTAAAGGTGTTGAATGTTAGACAGCCGTTAGCTCAACGTTGGCCTTAAAAACAGTCAACCAAGCTGTCTTTTGGTTGAATGTAGCTTCTTGTAAAGTTGTAGAGTCAACCATAAGCAAAAAGCTCTTTAAATGACTGTAGAAAATGCTTGAATTGTGTTATTATTAGCTGGATACCGGTGGCCAACGGTGTTACAACGGTTTCTGTGACCCGTCAGATTCTGTGACCCAATCTGGGATTTCAGCTGTAAACATTTCTGCCAAGTTACCAGCAGTAAAATAAGTATTCAGGCCATGGGAATCTGTAATATGTAAAGTAGCTGTTATCAATGTTGGAAGACGTATTCAGATAATTTATTAACTAAATTAAAAGTATTTATTCCTCACAATGAAAATACCCCACAACAAGTCAAAGTCCTGCATTCAAAACATTTTAGGAAACATTTGTCCTGAAGTACTAATTTCAGTATAATGGTGTGTATTAAAGATAACGATAATGTGACAATATTTTCAGTTTGTATCAATAATGTTGATAAATTGTTGATCATTAAATCAATGTTTAGATCCAGATCAATGTATCATTACACCCATAGTTATATTACTTTTTAACGCCCCTCCATTTGTCTCTTTGTCAAATCCAATACATATAATCAGCTTATCATGAAACTTAAATTAATCAATAGCGTATAAAGTAGTTGATATTAGCTCCACCTCAACCAGCTGTGATTTAAAAATGCTGCATCAGTAATTATTGTCTTGATAATATGATGCATGTGATATTATATAACTCTTAAATGAGCCACACTACTTTTTAAACATTTTTAAATACTACTTTTGGGCTCGTAACAATGTATTTTTGCAGAGTGGTATTGCTGCTTTACTTGAATAAAAGATATAAGTAGTTGTTGTTGCACTACTGGCCATAGTACTGTGACATATTTTGTTCATGTACTTAAAATAAATCATGACTTTTTAATTGTCAGAGAAAAAAAACCAAGTGACTGTTGTTAACAACAGGTATCTCCAGATTTATTGGCGTGCGTATTTTACTGTGATGATTAACCTCAAGATATGTGTTTAGTCAGATGGACTTCCTCATTCCCATCTCTATTCAGCCTACATAGTTACCAGTGTGACACAGCAGTACAAAGTGTGACTGGATGAGGCAGGAACAAGTTTGATATACCTGACTAACACACACTGACATGTGGAAAAGTTTTAGTGTCTGTGTTAACACTGTCACAGAGTCTACATCCGTAGATATCCATGAAAAGTCTGCAGTGCTTTAGGACTCTGACATGCAGGGACAAAGTATTACAGGGTTGTCTGCAGAAAGTCATTATAAGAGTTGTTTTATTTACAGTAATTGCAAAACACTGGACACTTTGAGTAATCTGACACGCTGTTTTAGACTGTGAAATATGGATTTAAAGGTTCTTTTAAAGGCAGCTGCTTGTTATTTTGGGATAAGAAGGCGACACCTTTTATCTAGCAGCTGATTTTTGTTTTTAGAAAATATTTGATGTTTTCCATCAGTTTTAACAGAGCTATTTTTAATGCTACTTGAGATTTGCTTTCCTAAAAATTGACCCATGGGTTCTGTCAGATCAGTATAATGATTTTTAAAGGAATTATTGTTTATTTAAAGAGATAATCTTGCAGGTAGGAGTCTAAGTAGCATACAGGTACAGGGGACTACTGGACTTGCTGGACTTTGCAGGACTGACATTATTCTGCATTATTTCAGAGATGTTGTTGTGTTAGCACTGTGTGTTATTGCAGGCAGTTAGCCGCCTGACGGTGCATCAGGGAGAATCCGCTGTACCACAAAACCACATTATCATTACACATTTCCCTCTTACTGTGAGTCTCTCTTGTACATATCTTCCCTTAATGTTCCTTGTGTTGTTGCACAGTTATGGGCGTGTCAGACTACTTTAATCACACTGTTTTCCTACAGTGTTATTAATATTTCCCTCTGTGAAAAGTTTATTCTCAGCTCTGCTGCAGGGCCACTTAAAACGAGACCGTATGACTCCTGTGAGGGAAAGCCACGACATCGCCCTCAGGTGGTTGTGCTCAAGCTTCAGCAGGAAAAAAACCCTCAACCTTTTTATAGGGAATCAATAGAAATTGTATTATAGATGCAGAATTAAATGAGCAAGTTGGAAAAGTAATCCACTTAAAGAAACCAGCATTTTTACCCAGAAGAAGTCACTTCATTAGCTTGTGTTGGCAGCAATCCCTGATACTCACATGTTGACTGATCACATGATGCAGCATAACATGTTTGCTGTGAAACTGGTCTATGTGACAATAATGGTGGCGGTTCCTTTTGGACGCAGGTTGTATAAGGAAGCTTACTTTCACTTGAGATGTTTGTCTAACCCTTAAACTTTCAGCTTTTGAATTACACTATGGCTTGCTCTAAAGAAAATTGCCTTTTGTGCATATTCCAGGTTGTTTTGCAGTGATTTCATACTAACATAAGCTATAGACTAGACGTCATTGTCTTGAAAAGTGCACTGCAATACAGGAATAAAGTCTCTGATTATGTGGCTCACGATACTGTAATAGAGATGAAAAGTTGTGCTTTGAGGTGAAATAAATGCCTCTTTCTTGGTAATACTATAATTTGTCATGTTTGACTTTTAGTTATTAATCCTTGCAGCTGTTGCTAGTAAGACACACAGTACTATGCTTTGCTGTAGGTAAACAAGAATGTCACAGTGGGTTTGTGAAAAGAACTGACCCAGATTCTTGCTGTTAAGGAGATTTGTATCACTACCACCTAAAGTTAAAAACATATTTCTTGTTTCCTCTGTAGGAGTTGGAGGGGGTTCAGGGCCCTTTGATTTAGCCCAGCATGGACAGCTTCTTCAAGGCAGCTGTATGTGATCTGGACAAACTGCTCGATGACTTTGAGCTCAATACAGGTACGGTTTCTTTCTTTATCTGCATCTTGTTTTCTCTATGATTTAAATGTTAAAAAAATGAAATGAAGAGCATCAAATCCTGATTTTGGAGAAGCTAGAAATTGTTTTTTGTTTCTGGGAAATTACTGCTTTTAATGGCAAACTATTTGTACACATAAAATTAGTTTTTGGTTGTTCTCAGATCTCATATTACACAGGATGAGGTGTACAGCTTTAAAGCAAAGATAAACAAAGCTGAACATTTTTGAATAGGAAATCAATCGTGCAGTGGTTGCAAGTGATGATATTTACAAAAAAATTGTATATGTATTTCCATAGTGACTGATTTGTAAGATTTTCACAAGTTTATTCTTGCAAATTGATTCAAATCATTGTTAAAAAAATATTTTTTGTGTATTTTAATTGTACTACTCACTGACTCAGAGCCTTATTCACCAATACCTTCTTTTTTCTTTAATTTGTTTGTGTGAAATGTGCTCAGAAATGGAGGTTCTTCTGCAGGAAGTGAAAGCCAAATGAGCGTCCATATTTAGTAACATCAGCTGGTGATAAAAAATAACACAAAAACATGTGTTGAGTTCTTACCACAGCAGGCCGGTTTTGTTTCTTTGCTGCATTTCATCCTGACTTTTTTCCCTGTTTCCTGTCTATCTTTGGCTGCACTTTCCACTAATTATTTGAATGCCAGGTTCTCAATTAACAAAACAGATTGAATGTGTTAGTGTTCATTTAATATAAAAGGCCATATAATGAAAATAACTATGAAAAAACATTGTTAGTTTAACTAATATAATGATGATTAAATTACACACACACACGTAGATTTGAAGAAAATGCAGCAACACTAAAATGTGCTTTTTAATGTGCGTAGATTCTGTTTTATCACATTGTGAAGTGTTTGTTCTTTTTTTATTACAGAGGAACTTGAGTGCAGGTCAGTGTTCCTGAAGCCGTCTGTGTACCCCTTCTCTCTGGGCTCTCAGTGTTTATCCTCCGAAGCGTCCACTGTCCCGCCGAACCTTCCTGACCTCAACTCTCTTCATTATGGTTCTGCCACCAGCAGCTGTCCCGACCGCTCCGGCAGTCAAAACCGGAGCGCTGATGATCGAGAGGTCAAAGGTCAGCCTCTCACAGGAGTTGACCTTCTCTCCTCTGTGGACCGCAGGCCAGCCAAAAGCTCCGCCCCTCCCTGCCCGGACAGAGCTCTGAAGCCCGTGTGCGACCTTGTGAATGACACGAGCTCGGCCATCCTGGTGCGGGCAAACAGCCACGACGCCTTCAGCGAACTGGACGTGGTGGAGAAGCAGATGGAGGAGGAGCTTCTCGTGGACTTTGACAGCCCTGTGGTCACCACACATGGCGAGGAGCACGGGCAGCCGAGCCACGGCGCCGGCTGCAGGGACGCCACAGAGGAGCAAACCTCTGCAGGGAAAGACGAGCTGCTGGGGTTGGATTCTCTGGAGCAGAGCGGCGGATACTCGGCCTCGCTCAGCCTGCTGGACGTCATTCTTCCTGCTGCAGTGGAGCGGAGCTGCGAGCCCACAGATGATTCACTGTCTCCACGAGCCAGCAGTGAGTCAGCCGAGGGACAGGAGAGGGACTGTGAGGAGCCGGCTTGCACAAACCAAGTGGTGGATAACTCTTTGGACCACTGTGAACCAGAAGCCGCTCTGCCTGTTGATAGTATTAAAGAAACAACAACAACCTCAGTGAATAAAGACGAGCAGCCACAAGAAGCCTCCGATAAAGACGAAGCAGAGCTCCCTGTCGGTGTAAATTCAGGGGCTCCAGAGAGCGAGCCGGTGGGCTTATCATGCCTGCCCATAGCTGTGTCTATGTGTGGAGCTCTGGTGAACACAAACTCCACAGAGGAGGAGTCGGGGGAAGCTGCAGAGCAGTGCGTTGGGGCGGCAGACGTCTCTGAGAGCACAGAGGCAGACTCTCTGTCAGCCTTGGAAGCCAGGGAGGACAGGTCCCGTTTAGAGGAGCCTGTCGACCCGTCTGTGTCCCAGCCGTGTGCAGAGAGCAGGGCGTCACCAGAGGGACAGCATCTGGCTCTTGAACCTGCTGCCCCTGCTGCAGACCGCTCTGAACCCAGCCCGGTGGACCCTCCCGAGTTCGGCTTTGAGTACCTGCCTGAGAGCGACCAGGCCGAGCTGCTGGTCACGGACGAGGAGCTGGATGCGTTCCTGCAGGCGCACGCAGAAGCAGAGCAAGGTGGAGGTGTGTCGTACTGCAGCAGCTCCGGAGATTTCACTCAACCGGAGAGTCTCTCAGAGTCGAGTGGAGATCTGGAGGGCCGGCTCGTGGGAGAGGAGCTGAGGAGCTGTGGACGGGGCAGACGGGAGGAGCTGGAGGGTCTGGCTTGTCCAGAGAGCGACAGAACAATGTGTGTGCCAGTGGAGGGAAGTTTAAACCCCGGTGCTCCATCACAGGACTCGTGCAGACCGTGCCAAGAAGAGCCAGAACTTTCCTCTGGGGGAACCCATTCTTTGACCAGCAACACTTTCCAGTCCCAGCAAAGCGGTAGCCCCGATCAGCAGCCCTCCTATGGAGGGGCGAGACCCAAACAGCTGCACTGCCAAACTACTCGATCTCCACCAGCAGGAGAAGAAGAAGAAGAAGAAGGAGGAGGAGGAGAGGAGCAGGCTCGGACGCTCAGTACAGCAGAGGATGAAGAGGAAGAGAGTTCACCCACAAGTCTTACAGAGGAGCATTCCAACATCAGGGATTTGAGCCCGATGTACGCCACTCAGGAGCATCAGGAGTACAGCGTGGGGTATGATGAACTCTCAGAGCCCCCGCCGTACCCCGGGGAGTCCCCCACAGACGGTGCCAGGTCGGTGAACTGGAAGAGAGAGGGAGCGGAGGAGCTGGGGAGCAGACAGCCCGCCTGGGTGCCAGACGCCGAAGCTCCCAACTGTATGAACTGCTACCAGAGGTTCACTTTCACCAAGCGGAGGCATCACTGTCGAGCCTGCGGGAAGGTACGTTAGTCAGCTGACACGCTTCATTAAAGCCATTAGATGTGCAGTAACAGAATCCAAATTTTTGTCTGGTCAGCACTGCCAAGTTTGGCAAAGTTTGACAGTTTTCAAGCCGTATCTATCAAGCAACCCGCAGACTTTATCTCCATAGAAAATGAATAGGATCACTTCAATGAAAACTCCTTTGACACGTCTGGACAGCTGTTAATACTATAACACTGCAAATAATCGTCGATCTGCCAATTATTTCTCAATTTAAAGCAATGAACTTCACAAAAAAAGCCAAACGTGACATGTTCAAACTGTCCAAAACCCCAAAATATTCATTTTCTTTTATCATAGAAGACAAGACGACCACCAAATCTGTGCTGGATTCAGTGACGTCTTGCTCCAAAGATTCCTTTAACCATGCATTTATTATCATTATCATTTTTTTGTGGGTTATCAAATTTGATTATACAAAATGTAGATGATGCCCATTACAATGTCCTGGGCCTTCAGCTGACATTATCAACTACAAAGTATTAAATTTAGGTTCACGTGAGCGAAAGAAATCACAAAAATTCATACAATTAAGAGCCTTGAACCAACAAATCTCTCTGGCAAATTTATCGATTGCAATTTCTTTTCTATCCGTTACAGCTCAGGATTGTTCGGCTGTGTTATAGTTCTGCCATATTTGTTCAGCTGATTGAATTAACAGTAAACAAAGTGAAAACAATGCACTTGTTTTGCACAATAGTCCTGCACAAGTAACAGGATGATGAAAAAGAGTCGGTGAGAAAAATATAAACCAGTTTTCTTTGCAAAGTGTTATATTACTGACAGATCCATGCATTGTTGGTATGTAAACAGGAAACTTTTTTTAATGTTTCGGATAAAACTCTTCTGGGTGAAGGATTTGGTGTTAAGAGCCTAAATATTTATACCGTCTAATCAGCTTCAGTAATTGGCTTTATGTGTTGTGAACGTTCATTATGTCCACCGATTTAAGTAGTCTGGGTTCGTTTCTGAGCTGAAACTGTCAGAAAAAAAGGTAAACTAACCATGAACCCAGACTACTACAGTTATCTGCTTGTTTTACAATAATATGTTCTGAAACTTGTTTATTTGTAGATGCTCTTAAACTGATATTTGTGACGTGAAATGAAAGTCTCATGCGTGTTTTGGAAATATTTAAATAAAAGGGGATTACGTCCCCGGACCAAATATAGCCGGTGGACTCACGGACGCAGAGAGCATGAGTCAGCAGTTCTTTTTTAGCTCCTCTATAGGTCTCGACTGAGCCGCGTGTCCTAAAGATGGAGCTAAGTCCTTTAAGGGCCAGTGATTAAAACAGCATTAGAGAGGACGGTTTGTTATTGTTCACCGCTGCGACTTAAAGCCACTAGATAAACACATCTAGATGTACAGTGAATCATTTTACCCCCCTTATAAATGCATGTTTCTGTGTCGCACATCTTTTTCATCACTGTCTCCTCTGTGGCAGGTTTACTGTGCGGGATGCTGCAACAGGAAGTGTAAGCTGAAGTACCTGGAGAAGGAGGCTCGTGTGTGTGTCGTCTGCTTTGATACCATACACAGAGGTAAGGACGCAGCTTCATTCAGAGACACGGGGAGACTGATTCCTAATCTGCAGATATGGTTTCAGTATTCAGTCGAGATGATTTCCACCTGAGCAGCTGTGAATTATCGACAGCTCATATTATTTATATGTGTTCGTCTCCTGGAGGGATACGGTTTATTGCATTAGAAAGAAGTCTGCAGGCCTTTTATATTGGGATTTAAAGGATATTATCATGCCAAAACCCTGTGAGTGCATGCACGGATTTAGTTATTTGCCGTAATTGTAGACAGAGAGGCTGTTCCTTCATTCCTAAAAAGCTTTTTCTTGCTGATGGAGGATTAACAGTGTGTAAATACAAGTAATAGGCCTGTGGAGTGCATCCAATCAATGCATCCAGATGCATCAAAATGTTGATTTCTATACATGATTTAGCTTAAAATGCACAGTGTAAGACTTGCGTTTGTTTCCTTTTTAGTGAAATTTACAGTTACAGTTTTGTCTGGCTTTTATTGTGAAAAACGGATGGAGTGGATCTGGTTTGCGCTGTCTTTGTCGGGTTAAAAGTAAATTTACCGTCTTGGTTCAGACTCTGGAGCCTTCGTGTTGTTGTTTTATTATCCTCATTAATAAACAACACGGCGTTATTTGTTGTTGCTTTTATTTGCTTGTTGTGAAGAGCCTTTAATCTGTACTATTTAGTATATTTTCTATAGATTAAATGCCACGTTTAACGTAAAAGTTGTTGTATGAGGTGATGAACCCGCAGAGAGTTATTTCCTCAACCTCCGTCTCGCTGTTTTGTTTCTAAAATCTCTGATAAAACCTGCTGAACACGCGCTCAGCAGCAAAGAGACACAATGATGGAGGAGCTTGTGAACATGGTTCAGCATTTAGCTGCTAAATAGAAAAGTATTTGAATGTGCTCACTTTTTGTTTTGGACTTTTTAAAATCTCCGTAGTGCAATTATAAGATTTAACGCTTGTTTTTGTGTGTGTTTCTTCTACAGACCCCACAGGGTTTTGTTGGGTTTTATCCCCACATAGATTATAAATGTATTATTAACAAAATAGTTTGAAAATCAAACTAACATACATATTAACAATAAATGATCAGATGTTTTTTTTTTTTTACATTTCTTCACAATTTTAATGACATTGGCTTCGCTTCAATCCGCTGGTTTGTTTGACCCTTTTTTGTTGTTGTATCAAATGAATATCTATCTAACTGATGAGGCTTTTTAAAGACACGTAAAAAATATAATAATATATGATAACATGTCCATGTTGTGTTTACAGCTTGCTTTGCTGACCGCAAGTGACCAGAAAATTTTAAAATAAAGACTTATCTGCACAAACAGAGATCTACCTATTTAAAAAACTTGGCAGATTCTGACGTTTAAAATACCAATTTGGCTGATAAATGACGCCCGATTCAGAGTTGTTTTTTTGCTGTTGTTTACTTTGTTTTTGTTGTTATTAATTTCCCATTTTGTGCCAGTAAAACAAATAAGCATTTCTCTCGTTTTGTTTTGAAAGTAATGTTTTAAATGTTTACCCCCAGTGCTAGGTGCTTATTTTC
>CAFUXE010001254.1:188296-201401 GCA_903364295.1 Serranus cabrilla
TTTTTTAACAGCTATCTAAAAACACATTTTGTAATTTTTCCATCATCTAGATTTTTTTGCAGCTTTTTGTGTGCAAATAATAAATAGATAAATAAATATTTATATTAATATTATATACTATGTTTATTTATACATTTGCCAAAATATAATAACGATACATAAATAACTTAATATAAATAAATACATTTTTTTGAAAAATCCCAAAATGTTTGTGTTTCAGCTTTACAATATATGAATTTATTCAATAAATAATCATAAGCTTCAGCTCTGATTCATGCACCAGGTTCGGGGTTCGTTGATATTCAACTTTTTCCACTTTTGGTAAAGAAATTAATCGATTATCCATAAAACTGACGATTAATCCTGCAGCCAACACACCAAACAATCAGCTGATTAAATGTTTCAGCTCTTAGTAAAAATATGAAACAAGGAGCAAATAAAAACACACAATGAAAGTATTTTTAGAGAGATATTAAAAGTTCAGTAATATATTTATTATCAGGTCAGTTTGTCCAAAGAGGATGTAGAGAGTTTGTGTCGGGTTAAAGTTTTACAGTTTGTAGAGTCAAACAAACTTGCTGGATGGGTCTCAGCTGCAGCCTTCTGTTTCCACCTCCTGCCCTCCAACCACTGATCTGAGGTCAGATCATCTTCTGACCGTAGAACTCTGGAGAAAAGTTTGACATTTTGAGAAAAATACGCTCATTTGCTTTCTTTCCTTGCAAGAGTTTAATGAGAAGATGGAGCGATATAAACTCATTACAAACAGATTTTTATGGCAATAAACAGAAGCCGAAATAATAACAACATGATGCAGATGTGTGTAAAGTCTGAATTCATGCTTTTTCATGTCTGTCTGCAAGATGACAAGCAAACAGCTTTTAAAATGCCTGTTTTCTGAATGGAGTATGGTATTGATTTGCAATAAACAGATCAAAAGGAAGCCGAAATAACTGCATCATGATGCTGATGTGTAAAAAGTCTGAATTCAAGCTTTTTCATGTCTGTCTGCAAGATGACAAGCAAACAACTTTTAAAATGCTTGTTTTCTGAATGGAGTTTGGTACAATAAGGGCTATGCTGACTGCAGCAAATACAGCAGTATGAAACCAAAATCAACAGATTTTTCTGTAATTTATTCGCAGTAAAGGGATCAAAAGGAAGCCGAAATAACTGCATCATGATGCCAAAGTGTAAAAAGTCTGAATTGATGTTCTGTCAGATCTGTCTGCAAGATGACAAGAAAACAACTTTTAAAATGCCTGTTTTCTGAATGGACTTCCATTCAATGCAGCACAGCATGGTGGAAATGTGAGACTTTGCATGTAAACCTGCCATGAAAAAGATCTGCTGCGCGTTTATTGTGGACACAACGTTACTCTTGGAAAGAAAGAAAGCAGATGAAAGTATTTCCCAAACTGTTGAACTTTCACTCGATCTCTACACGACACTGAGCTCCGACCATCGCCGAGTCTCTCTCTCCTTTAACCTTTAAAGACTTCCTTTCTTCCTTCCTTCACCCTCCATGACATCACTAAAAGCAGCCAATGAGAGAGCTTCCTCCTCTGAGCGCCGCCCGTCCCGTCGTAGCCACCAAATGCTCAAACGTCGCCTCATCGCATGTGGCATGTTTGTGGCATCCTGACATTAACACGTGTGCTGTGTTTCACTGTGTTTCACTTCACAATCACCTCGTTTGCATTATTTCCCTGTTGTTTTCTGCTTTGTGTTCAGCGTGTGTGTGTGTGTGTGTGTGGTTTATCCTCCGCCTCCTCACCCTCTCTCTCTCTGTCCATCCTCAGAGTTTCGTTCTCCGTCACACGGGGGAAACCTCAACCGCTCGGCGTCTCTGAGCTGCACTGAGCGCGCTCCAGAGAGCGGCTCCGTCGGCGGGAGCAGCACCCAGATCCCGGGAACGCCGTTCCAGTACGTCCCAGACTTCTGTGTTCGCGCACTCACAGACCTGCAGTTTGTCAAGGTGAGCAGAAGCACTTCACCTCTGTAAAAGCACCAATGCATTCATGCAAAAGGACATAAGGAGTCCTGAGTTTCACAGCAAAATCTACTAAAAGCATCCAAAGAAAAATCACAACTTCTGCAGTAAAAGTTCTCATTCTGCACTAAAATCTCTCTTACAGTGTCTGCAGTAAAATTACTCATTCTGCAGTGAAACATGCTCAAAGTATCCAAAATAAAAGTCCTTGTTTTGCAGTAAAAAATCTACTGAAAGTATCCGCTGCAAAAAATTCTCATTCTGCAGCAAAAGTATTAATTTTGGATATAAAAGTCTAATTCAGTTTTTGGCACATAAAAAAATGAAACCACTGAAACAGCGAGCAGTGAACACAGCAACGACCCTTTCTGAAAATATTCATTCTGTAATAAATGTGACGGCAGCAAAAGTACAAATTCTGCAGTAAAAGTTGTAAAATTTTGCACTAAAATCTGTCTGAAATGTCTGCAGAAAAAGAACTGAAAGTGTCCACAGTAAAAGTACCGATTCTGCAGTAAAACATACATAAAGTTTTAGCAAAAAAAGTAGAAATTCTGCAGTAAAAACCAACTTAAATTATCAGCAATAAAAGTGTTTTGCAGTAAAAATCTACTGAAAGTATCCGCTGTAAAAAAAAAAGTTCTCATTCTGCAGTAAAAGTATTAATTTTGCATATAAAAATCGAAGATTAAGATTCAGTTTGTGGCGCACACACACTGAAACAGCGAGCAGTGAATCCTTTCTAAAAATATTCATTCTGTAATAAATGTGTCGGCAGCAAAAGTAGAAATTCTGCAGTAAAAACATACTTAAATGATCAGCAGTAAAAGTTCACATTTTGCACTAAAATCTTTCTGAAATATCTGCAGAAAAAGTGCTTAAAGTGCAGATTCTGCAGTAAACAAACGTAAACTTTGTGCAGTAAAACATTCTTTGATGTTTCTGTTTTTATGATATTTGCTGAATGTTTCCTCAGATCACTCGCTCTCAGTACCAGAACGGTCTGCTGGCGTCCAAGCTGGACAGCTCCCCGCAGTCTCCGGACGGCAGCCACACGCGCCTGGACACGTCCGTGTCTCTGCCGCCCATCACGCCCCCGGGGACGCGCTTCCCTCTGCCGCTGGCCACGCCTCCCGTGAAGCGCCCGCCGTCCAACCCTCAGCCGCCGCCTCAGCCGGGCGTCCGCGCCGCGCCACCCCAAACCTCCTCCACCTCCTCCTCCTCCGGCCGCAGACCCAGCCAGTGTCTGCCTCAGGCCACGCCCCCTCCCAGTAACCACGCCCCCCTGGCGCCGGTGTCCCCGTCCTCCGTGAGCACCTTCAACCCGCACGCTCCGTCCTCCAAGACGCCGCCGGAGAACGGGCCGGGAGAGACCGCCACGCTGCTCAGTGAGCAGCAGAACTGCGTGGGCCCCCGCAGGTCCAGCCAGGCGCACCCACACCCACACGTACACACCATCAGCCACGCACACACCGAGAGCACCATCTGACCGGCACGCTCGCACCACTTCCTGTTTGCTCGTCGTCACTTCCTGTTTGCTCGTCTGAGGGAAGCTGACGGCAGCTCGTCCTCCTGTCCTGCATGCTGCCCCTCACACACACAACAGACGACAAACTGAAGGAACACAAGTGTGAAAACGCAGAATGAGTGTTTTTAAAGGAGCAGTTCACCAACAAACAAACACGTTTCACGTCTTTCTGACCTCGCAGGTGTTTATTCGTGCAGGTTTTGAGATTTCTGGCTTCACCTCCGCGACAGATTAACTCAGCAGGAACGTGTGTTTTTCCAGTTTGTGTTGATCATCTACAGACTTTAATACAGAGGAAACTCCAGCAGCACGTAACTAAATAAAGAAAGAGTAACTTTATTTATCTTCACATGAGTCTTTACACACCGAAAACAGAACAAATTACAAAAGAAATGACATAAATATCTGTTTTATTTCTTTTGACCTGTGAACATATTTGTTTAAATTCTTATCATAAAAAAATTTATTCAAGTTTTAGTTATTTCCATATTTCTAATTCGACTCTTTTTAAAACATATTCTTAAAAAACATTTTGATTAAGAATTATAACTTGGGATATAAATTCTGATCATTTAAATGTAAAATAAAATACAGTTATGTATTTAAAAAAAATCTAAATTTGGCAGTAAGGTGATACAGATAAATACAAATAATAAAAAATAAATAAATACAAATAAAATTCTGTTCTGTAAAACAATTACAAGATGAAATTTCTCAGTTTTCCAAAAGTCAAAAAATGACGGAAAAGCTGCGATAAATCCTGACTTAAATAAATAAAACAAACATGGACACTTTAAATCGGCCAAATAACTTAAACGTAAAGTTACACTTTTTATTTATTTGCACAAAAGTCCAAAAATTCCTGTTAGGAAAAATGGGAAAATGTGCACAACAGAGTTTAAGGTTTTTAATAATCTGAGCGACACAAACTACATTTATTTTCGAGGCAGAAATCTCAAAACCTTTTCACGTAAAACTTGTTTTTGTAATTTACGTGAACTGCTCCTTTAAGTCTTCACTGTAAAACTCACATTCCCAGATCAGTGACGTTGTTTCAACTTAGTTTGTCTCTCAGTTCCCATTTATTCTTCCAAAGAGTGAAACAGTGAGTTTAGTTTCAGTTTGTTGGTGTTTCAGAGGTGACGAGACTTTTTTTTTTACAGCAGAAGTGAACGAACGAATGATTTAAAACGGTGTTTTAAATGATTTAATTTCCAAGAGTGAGGGTAAAATATTTATTTTACATAATATTAATTTATACATATATACATATATATTGACATTCAATTAGTTGTTTTCTATTTTAGAGATTTTATTTATATTTTGGTTCTTGAAAACAGCTGGAGGACAAACTGCAAACACAGCAGACGCTGTTTTTAATTATTTAAAAAAAGAAAAGAAACAAACACTGTGAGCAGAGCGCGGCGCGACGCCGTCTCCAAGCTTCACGACACGAAGAGCTGACCAAACTGGATCTACTGTGCGTTCACCGACACGAAGAGACGGACTGATGTCAAACGGATTCACTTCCTCTGAGTTACTGTATGTGGAAACACGCACACCGAGACCAAATCACCCAGAGCAGCGAGGCGTTCAAGGACCATCTGCTCACAAGTTTTACAGAGAATAAACAGTTCAAGTTTCTCTCTCTGAGACTCTGCACTGTTTTGGTTGTGAGCAGGGCCGGAAAAAAGGATTTTAAAAGGTCAAAATCGTCTTTCATTTCACTTCAGTTTAAGGAACAGAGTGCTGCAGGAAAGAGTCCCAAAACCTGGAAAATAATCCGTGTTTTTTGGACTCAGTTGGTTTTTAGACGCTAGAATTAAAGTCTGTGGTAAACACAAGTTAAGACATTTAAAAATGTATTTAAATCATGACTAAAAATGTATTACAATACTCTTGATAGTTCGTCCCGCCCTTCTTCACTCCTGTAATGATCACTGTGGCCACTAGGGGGCAGCGTCCAACAACAAACATTATATATCAAACCTTCTAATCGGCTGATAATTCACTAATTCGGCTTCACAAATCTTTGAAAATTGTGTTCAATTATGAATATCATCTTGCTTAACAAACTGCATAAACTTGTGTTTGCCACAGAGCTTTTTTTTCTGCAATAATTCTAAATCAAATGGAAAAATCCTGTTGGTTTTCTGTTCATCAGGGCAATGCTAACTTCCATGTTTCCAGGGTTCGTCGTCCCTGCAGGACTCTGTTAGACAAGAAAGTTGTCACCACACTTCAGTCTGTTAAGTATGAAGCTGCAGCCAGTAGACAGTTAGCTTAGCTTAGCATAAAGACTGCAAACAGGGGGAAACAGCTAGCCTGCTAAGTGTTTAAACAAAAAGTTATATAATCTTTAGTGTTAAGAAATCCTCCAGCATTTAACCCCACATAATACAAAAAGGTGTTTTTACACTTCTGTTTTTCTATGTATAAAATATTTGGTTGTTTTTTAAAGGCGAGCTTTCAGTCTTTATGCTAAGCTAAGCTAACCACTTCATATTTGACAGACAGGTTTGATCTTTGATCCTTTAACCTGCGTTTCACTCGTGCATTTGTCGCCCTTTGAGCTTGCAGTGAGCACCGGGGTTAAATATCGACACTTTGTATATTGAAAACACTCGCAGCACAATAACGTGATGAGATTTAATGGACAACAAAACATTCCACTGCATGTCTTCACACGGCTGATGTTAACCCGTCAAACCCTCACGTTGCATCCTGTAGACAGATGTACGTATGGTGTGTGTGTGTGTGTGTGTGTGAAGTAGATTTTATTGTGTGTAAATGACACTATTCAACCCGTGTTTGGAGCAGACGGGGAGTTGAAGGACGTTTGGTTCTGTTCCAGTGGAGATAAAGAGATTAAGACGACTGTAGCAGCTCGCTCCTGTAAAACGGACCGAGCTCAGGTGTTAAAGCTGCTAGCATGTAATCTACCTGTTTTGTTTTTCCTGTGTATGCAGTGACACTGAAACCATTTTAAGTGACTGTGAAGATGCATTATTTTGTTGATGATATAGTGATTTATTTGAAAAAGATACAAATATGAACGTGTAAGCTGGCACTGATTTGAAAAACACTTGTGTTTCGTAGCAAAAAGTGAATATTCAAAAGCATTTCTCCTTTTGTGGGAAGATTTCCACAAAACTGGATTAACCGCCTGCTCCGGGCCCCCAGGTTCACTGTGGTCATTTCATTTATTTAACCATTTATTAGGTAAATGCACCAGTGTGTGTTTGCTGTATTTACAATATTTTCACAGCTTCACTTTGCTGTCAAACAGCTCAGTTTAAGTTCACACAAGGAGAACTAAAACTTCTATTCAAAGCCACCAGACTCCATTGACAAAAACACTCATTTTACCTCATAGCACACAGTTGTTGCTTGTGAACAGCTACCTTGATTGGTTAGTTTGCTCATGTATTGTGTGACTTTGGTGAATATGAAGTGACCTTTAAAAACACCAAAATCACATAATAACACATAGAAATAAAACAAAATCGAGGCAGGAGTAGACCAACAATTCCTCTGTTCTGCAGGGTAAAATTACTGTTTTTGTCAATGGAGTCTGGTGCATTTGAAGAGAAGAAATATTAAAAATGTACAACAATTTTGACAACTCCTCTCCAATAAAAGTAGCGATCACTAATTATAAAAGCAGCTAAAAGTGTCCAGATAACATCACGTGTTAATTTGCATGTTGGTGACGTCATTGTCAAAATTTGCATAAAGCTTATTGATTGTGTGCACGATGCAAGAGGCGAGGAGGTGTATGTATTATATTACATACATGTATATAATGTAATTCTCGCTATTTCTGTGATGCTGTTTTTGAACATAAAGTCACTAAATCTAGCGAGAAACTCAACATTTTAGGTGTTTACAATCCAAATGATCCTTTCAAGGGTCAAAAACTGGATTATTTTCTCATCCTGATGTCCTGAAGATGTCAAAATCCAGCTTCAAGACCTTTTGTTGTTTCAGTTTTGTGCTCACGTGTTGATAAGTTGAAGTTCCCCTCAGTGAACCTGGGCTCAGGCAGTGCACAGGAGGAACCGGGGGCCTTTCTGGGCCCCCAGCCGCAGGTTTCCCCCCGTGGGCCCTGGTACCAGGAGAAGAAATCTGTGAAAACCAGAGATTATATTCAGCAGGAGCTTCCAGAGAAACCTGCTGGTTAAAAGGAACCAGAGTGGACTTAGCCTTACCCTCTATTGGAAGAAGAATCTAGACCTGCCTGCTGGTTCATATAGGTCTCATGTAGCAATTGGTCTCATACTGGTTTCCAGTGAAGCCACTGGTTGGCTGTGTGACTCCCAGTCTGTGCACTGGGGAAATGTGCAAACAATTGTTCTACCTATTAATGTTGTATTTATTGTAAACACTGTATTTATTTATTGTTTGTCTGTTTTGTTATAGGCACCTGAAGGTGCGGTTCTGTAAAAACGGGCTTCCAGCTGTGAGACGCAGCTTTTATCGGGTGAATTTACCCAGAAAACACTGTGTTCAGTTCCCTGATTGCTGTTTGTGTGACTTTACTGTAAATACTCTGTACATGAAGAGACGGGCATCGAGAATAGGTCTATTTATAAAGAGAGATGTTATTTCACGTTTTATTTCCATTGTTTTGCCAGGAAGGCATTAAATAGCAATAAACATTGCACAGAGTTGACCTCAAATAATAATTTACTCCTATCTTTAGCTTTCTTCTATTTTTTGTCATTAGACGTGATAACCAAAGTTTTTCTCCCTTTCCTGCCATCCTGTCTCCTCCTCTCCTCCCACGCTTCCTTCTCCCTTTCCCTCGTCTATTTTCCTCCCCTGCCCTTATCTCCTCTCCTCTCCCGCCGCTCAAAACTATTGAAATTCCTGCGGCTTTGACTGCCGGTCCGATCTGCTAAGCCCTTTTTATTGTTCAGAGCCTTTTTTCTTTCTGTCCTGGGACTGGAGCGGGGGAGCCGGGCTTATCAGCAACTCCTGTAGTGTTGTTTTTAGCCGTGCAGCGGTGTGATGATTAGACCTGTACGAAGGTTAAATATTTTCTGGTTGCAGCGTTCTCAGGCCAGCCAGTTTTCCACACTGTGTATCATTCACAAGTCTGACTAGTTGGAGGTTTGGTGCATGTGGAGCGATGCAGGATAAAGGTGAGGAGAGTAAAGAGCCCCACGGCGGTTTATGCATCCTTTTATCTGGGTCACTTTGCAAGCAGAGAGGCCGTATTTATCAGGTTCTTAACACTTAGAATACAAACTAGTTTAGTCTTTCAATCATAAACTCATATAAAAGTTCCCTTTTAATTCCCCCGACGCGGCGTGAACATTTGTGTGAGTTTGTTCTTTTATTGCAATGGTTGAACAAAGACGGAGGAACGCTTCCAAACACGGACTGTGTCACTTTAAAGCAATGTGTACATACTGTTTTATAAGTACTGTAAGGCATATGAAGAAATCTATGAGGTTAATAAACCTGAGATATATTTCTCTACAGAAAATCTGTCTGATTCATTCGCAGCGTTTTCTGTGGATTTGCTGGAATTCTTTCGGTCTTGTAGGATTTTTTCATTTGACCTTAACTGATGTGAGAAATGTTTACAGGACATGTGGGTGGAACCTCCGATTCTGTTATCAAAAGGAAGCTGGTTATTATATTCTTGTCATTACCAATCCTGCACTTCTTCTCATGCACTGACTGAAAACAGGCTTTATTATCCCAAATATGACATTTTTTTATTTATGGCAAATTAAAAAGCGGTGTTGTGTTAAAGGTAAAGTACAGGTTCACATTTGTTCTAATCTGTCTTTAAACAGTCCTGACGTCACCAAATGTTCATCGAAAGACTCATCAAAAAGTGGATTAGCTGAGGTACTTTGGTGACCTTTGACCCCGTGGCAGGGATCTGGTCCCAGACCTTTTTTTTGTAAATATATACTCTGAATTCTGAATCTGATATCCACAGCATCCCAACTTTTTAAAAATCTTTAACTTTATATTAACATTTATTTAAATATTAATTTATTTATTTAAGAATTTATTCCATAGCTATATTTATGTATTTAATAGACACATGTATTTATTTATGTACATATATATTTATTTATTTAAGAGATTTTTTATTGCAGAGGACTGCATGTCTGAAATTAATATTAAAAGGCCCTTGAATTATTTATTTTGGGGGCCAAATTATTTCTCAACCCTTTTTTAAATTTAAAATATTAAAATGTAATTTAATTTAAATCTGATGACTGCTTCTCTGTAATTGTAGAGCATAATATTGTAGTAAAATTTAACAGCTATATATATTTTTGTCTGTTGTTACACAGCATCCAAACTGTTTTGAAATCGGGGTTGTGTATTTGCATTTATTTCTTTGTGTTTATTTTAGGGTTTTTATTTCATAGCTATATTTATACATGTGTGTATTTATTTAAGAGATTTTTCAAGATTTTTTTTTTTACTGGTGACTGATTTTTTTGTGCACAATAATAAAAAAAAAAAACCTGAATAATTTATCTCAACATAGATATTAAGAAGCAAGGCAATAATTACATATAATAAGAAATTTATAAGCATAAATATAAAAATACGCTTTTATTTGTACTTTTATTTTTTATTTATTTCAGTGGGCTTTTATTTCCTTTTGATAAAAGTATTTCCCATTTCCCAGTCCCAGTCAAATAAATAAATCCTTTTAAAAACCTATTGAAAGATTTGTATTGCTAGTGACAGCTAAATGACTTGATGCATATGAGTAATGTTTTAAAACAGACTTGCAAGAGGGGGGAGACCAATATTTTCCTAAATTTCTGCTCAGTGCGATTGAATTTGCATTAATTCAATGAATGTGCAGAGTCTAACGGAGGCCCAGAGTGATGAATGACTTGTTTTTATCAAACCTAACAAAGATGGGCGTGAGCTGCTGCTTGTTTTCTGCTCTTTTATTGGCTGTGGGCTCGCACTGACTCCAATTCGCCGCTTTTGAGAAGAGGCGGTGCGGTAAAAAACACAAAAACAGTCAGAATCAAGCCCCAAAATGAAGAGTTTTCCCGTTACTCCGCCTGTAAGTTCGGATCCAACATGGCCGCCGCGCAGCTCAGTTGCACCTTTGCTCTGATTGGCTGGCTCAGCCCCCCGGGGGGCGGGGCCACTGCGGGGCTCGGAGTCACATGACCCGCGCAGAGCCAGGCTGACCAATTCCAATATGGTGGCCAGCTTGGCAGGTCTACGGTTCCTGTTGATGATATTGTTGTTCTGCGGGATCAGGTACGGCGCCTGCAGCCAGGAACCTCCGCTGCTCCTGGGGCTGCGACTGGAAGATCCGGCCGGGCTGGTGTGCATGAAGGATCGGATCCTCTCGGCGCCAGAAGGAGCCACGTTCAAGCTCCGGCTCTTCGGGACCGAGCTGAATGGAAGCTGGCCGTGGGTGGCGTTCGCAGGGGCAGCTGGCGGAGCCGCCGGGGCGGTCGGGGATGCGCCTGACCCGTGCGGGCAGGAGTCCAGCCGCAAGCAGTCCGCTTTCCAGGTGACGGGCGGCTTCACGCCGGATGAGGAGTACAGCGGGCTGATAACGGTGGCGGTCCGGCGGAGTAGCGTCTCAGCGGGGGCAGCTGGCAGCGAGCAGACCTACCACCACCTGTGCGTGCTGAGCGGGGGGAAGTGGGTCTCCGCGGGCCCGGACAGGCTGCGGGTCAACACCGACAAGGGTCTGCCCGCGGACCACATCCCGCCCTGGGGTCTGGCCCTGCTCATCGTGCTGCTGCTGCTGGTCTGCGGGCTGCTGAGGACTGTGAACCTGAGCCTGCTGTGGCTGGACCCCGTGGAGCTCTACGTCCTCCACAGCTGCGGATCCGAGGAGGAGAAGCGGGCCGCTAAGCGCCTGGAGCCGGTCAGGAGGAGGGGCAACTTCCTGGTAAGTTTCTGACAACAAGCTGGGATAAAATACTGTTCTTGGATAGAGTTTTTATTGGCAAGAAGCTAGTGGTAAAATACATACAAAAGAAACCCTAAAGTAAACAAACAAGGGGAAATCTGGCGATAGAATAAAAACATAAATATGAAATAATATATATGGCTTTAAGATAAATCCTGAAATAACTAAATGATAAAAAAGTATAAATATGCCTGTGAAATAAAGATTTATGGCTGAAATAAATGGATAAATAAATAAACAAGGCGATACATGTAATAAATGTAAACCTGGCAGTACAATAAAAACGTAAATATGTAAATAAACAAGCATGGCAATAAATTAATATGTAAATGTTCTAGTCAAGACAGTTAAATAAATACACAACAAATTTAGTTTTTCATTTTATAAAGGCTGTTTTCCAAATAGCATTTTTATTGTAATTTCTTCACTAAACAAACAACATTCTAGTATTCAAGTATACAACTCTGGACAGTAATTGGGTAAATAAAATAAAAAAATTATAAATAATAATAATAAAAATAAATGAAATAATAGTTAAATTAAAATTGATGAGAAGAATATATATATATAAAAGTCCCCTCAAATAAATCAAATAAATACATAAAAAAGCCTGTGAAATGATACATTTGGATCTGAAATAAATCCTGAAATAAATAAATGAACAAGGCAATAAATGTATTGAATGTAAATTTATTTTTCCTGCCTTTTTTATTCTGCAGAAAAAATAAACATTCCCAGAAATAAATTAATGAAAGCATTTATGTGAACTACGGTATATTAATTAATTTAATTTAATTAAGAAAATGTATTTATATATTTTTAGCCTAATTTATTTATTTAAGGATTTATTTAATAGACATTTATTTTTTTATTTTTGTTTTCATACTTTTCTTACTTCATTATTTAGATAAGATAATAATAAAGATAAGATTATGACTGTATCATTATTAATGATGAACTTTATTTTGTAATAAATTTACAGTCACTGGATATCAAATGTTTTACTGAGGATTGCCCTTTATTCTACTTTGAATTGAAAAATATATAAAAATGATCATGCTGTGTTTTGGATTTTAGTGAACCAGACAAAGATTTCTGAGTCTGCAGAACATGTTTTCTAGAATGGGACGTGTCCTTTCTTTCTCCATATTTGCCCCTTTAAATCAGACGTCTGTCCTTCTGTCCGTGTAGACGTGTTCTCTGCTCTTCCTGTCCGCCGTGGGACACTCCGTCCTCGGCGTCCTGCTGTACCGCGCGCTGGGCTCCATCCTCTCCGCCGTCTTCACCAGCGGCTTCCTGATCTTCTTCCTGGCGGAGCTGGCTCCTCACATCCTGTGCTCCGGGTACGGCTTCCAGCTGGCGCCGGGGCTCACCTGGCTGGCCCAGGTGTGCCTGGTGCTCACCTGCCCCCTGTCCTGCCCCCTGGGCCTGATCCTGGACCTGGCGCTGAGGAGGGACATCAGCACCTGCGGCATCCGAGAGCGCGCCATGGAGATGATCCGCACCAGCGTCAACGACCCGTACAGGTGAGACAAGACCCGTCTCACTGTTCTGTCTCACTGTTCTGTCTCACTGCGTCCTGTCTCACTGTGTCCTGTCTCATCCTCACTGCGCCCCGTCTCTCTGGGCCCGTCTCACTGTTCTTGTCTCTCTC
>CAFUXE010001255.1:12544-41375 GCA_903364295.1 Serranus cabrilla
GTCCGCAATGATACCAGGAACAAGTGAATAAATTGACTGACATACAATCACTGGCTACAACCATAGGCGCCGAGGGGGGACTGAGCTGCCTTGGTGGAGGTCTGCGCTCTCCGAGTGCTTTTCTTGTTTTATTTATTATTTTGTTTTTTTCACTTTGGGAAAGTAGAACAAGCTGTTTTTGGACAGTGAGCGTGCCTCCTAAACATTAAAATGTTAGTATTGTTATAGTGAGCATGCTAAGAAGCGAACAAACTTAAGCTCAAACACTATGATCCTTAAACACAGCCTCCTCAGCTTTCCTGTTGTGCCACTAGTTGATGTTCTCTGTTTGGTTTCAGGTTGACTTTGATGATGGAAACTGCCCTACATATTATAATCAGATCAAAGGCATTCATAATGTTTTGAAGGCAGTCGGCAACCAGTTCCCCAGTAAGTGCTTTACTTTATACTGAAACTAGTGATAACTGGTAACAAAAAGCTGTACAATGTGCTTTCAACCCTTCGTTGAATAAAAAATGATGGGAAAAATTAGTGGGAATGTATTTAGTTGGTTAAAAAAATGAAAAAAGAAGCTTTATGAAGCTTAATTTGGCCATTGCTAACTGGTACTCATGTTAGCAAACCTTCATTACTGTACATTGGCAGGAATATTTGTGTAGTTGCACATGTGTGAATGTTCCAGCGTGTCACAGTAGACACATTTATCCACCTCCCTCCATGTGTTAACAGATGCTCCACACATATCTCAGGCTCCAGTGTTGATGCTGCGTCCTCGCGCCTGGAACATGGTGGAGCACAACATGATGGTAGTATAACATCTGTGCTTCAAGTTAAACACTTTTTGTAGTCTGTGCAGTTTTGGAAGTGGTTGAATTTGAAAGTATTTGACTTTGGCGACTCCTAGTGGTAGTATAAAAAATAGACAAAGTGACATTTAAAGTTACAGGGATTTATATAAGGGATACTGTCATCTGTGTATACGGAGAGTTTAGCCACTTGAGGAGAGTTTGCATTCTATGATTTAAAAACATCTAATTTCATGAGAAGATTAAAGTATTCTCATGCAAAATATGTTAAAAAAAACGTAGTTTTAGGTGAAACTAAAAAAATAAAGATTAACTAGTTCTAACTGCTCAAAGGTGTTTCTAAATTAGAATGTGATTAATCAAAATAAAAAAATCCATACATAAAGAATATGTTATCTGTTTGTCAGGTGGAGGGGAAAGAGGCTCCTGGTCCTCTATTTGACTTCGGACTCCTCATGTTTCACTGTGGACGCACACTTTTTGAAAACAAGAGTGGCCCGTTTTTCTACCTCTCAAAAGTAACTCACACACACACACAATTGCTAAAACACACATTATTGGTCTGTTATTAATACAGTCCACATGAAGCTCTATTGTTTCCCATGTTTTCCAGGTGGAGAGCTTCATGGAGGCCAGACTGTGGAACAAGATATTCGTCTGGACACAGCAGAAGGTCTGCACCTCTCTCAGTGTTTATGCACCTCAGACAAAGTTTTCTCATGATGTTTAAACCTGATCATATTTATTTAATATCGGTTTCAACAAATAAACACAGATTTAGTTTGATTTGATTTTCCTGATTTTCTAGTTGTGAATATTGACTGTTACTGGATGCTTAGTAATAATAAACTAAACTAAAAAAAAAGCACCGTATTACCAGAGATTCTTGAATAGAACATGAATGAAAGCAATAACATGAAATATGACTTTCAACTTTTCTTCATGAAGATTTGGAAAATATTCAAAAGGCTGCCAAAGTTCACTGGATGTTAGCTGTGCATTGACTAAATGACTCCTTGCCCTGTTTTGGGGACTGTGGAACAGATCCAAACAGGCCTAGCACACTTTTTTTGGATTGGGACGTCACAGATGTGATACAGCCTGCAGGTGCAGAACAAAGCTGTATGCCTTTTGCAAATAACTGTTGAACAACTTAACATAACTGTTTGTGTAAAAATAATCAATTTAAAAATGAGACATCATTTTTAGTTCTCGATAACTGACTGTTTCTGTGTGTGTGTGTAGCTGGGCCTCCCACTGGGCAGCATCAAGGCGACGGTGCTAATTGAAAATGTGTTAGCAGCATTTGAGATGGAGGAGATTCTCTATGAGCTAAGAGACCATTCAGCAGGACTCAACTGTGGCATCTGGGATTACTCGGCCTCCTTTGTCAATAAGTTTGGTGAGTCAAACGTTTGGCCTTTACCTGCTCAACATCCCAATAAACCCCATGTTTTACTCTGAGCTCAGTTACTGTAGGGATTGCCTAATAGTACACTGTGTTATCTTCTTACTGTAAGTCTGCCTCCACTTTAACCAATTTCCATTGGGATACAATTTGCAACCCAGAAATTGCTGCTTCATGTCACTATACCAGAACAAACAGTCAACTCGGTTTAGAGGGTGGAGGGAAAGCTCGGAACCATAAACTGTATATAAAGATAGATAGCATGAGGCTTGGGCAACACAAAAACAATTGAGGCGCACATCAACTACGTTTTTCCTAAAGTTGGTTTCTATTTGAAGTAGTTATTTAGTTATGCAGTTATTTCTTGCATGTGGGTTGTTAAAGTGTTAATTTTCCTGCTAACACTGGTGTTAATTAGTTATCTGATTCCATAAAAAGATGGTGTAATGTCAAGTTCACAGCAGATGGCGTTAAAAGGCGTCACTAGCCCAAGATAGCAGCACCTTTATTCAGGATGGGGGGAAGTGGAGACGCATACTTTATACAATCTATCTTCTGAAGCCAGTCAACTTCTGAGTAGGTCTAGGGCCAGATGTACATTCAGAAAAAGGCCATTGCTGTCTCACTAAAGATAGTTAGTCATGTGTTTCTTCTCCAGGTCACAGACAGGCCTTCTTGCTGCCTGACCGCAGTAAATATGTCAACATGGAGAAGCGTTTTCTGCAAAGCTACATGGACCTGTTGGTTCAGACATGTCATCGGAGAGGAGCGTTAGCCACAGGAGGCATGGCTGCCCTGCTGCTGCCTCAGGACGTGCAGAGTGACCCACACAGGAGAGTGATGGCTACTGTCACCAGGTAGGAACATCACTGTTCACACACATACATGTCCATGAGGCTCACTGAGAAAAAGCACTGCAGTGCAGCAAATGTCACCTAACTGATGGCTGTACTATGTCCTTTCCGTCACAGATGCATTAAAATAATGGAAGTCTCACAAAGTAAAGAGTCTTCCTGGTTATCAAGGCATGTGACATTCATTGGAGAATGAAACAACATGACATCATTTTGCAACCTGTGAGCTGCTCAAATATAGCATCTCTATTTGTAAAACACATTTTCAGGTCCCAGAACCTAAAACGAAGAGCACAGTAGGGCAGTGAAAGTGTGCTGAGGTCAATCGATCGAAACCATCGTGGTGGGTTCAAATCCCACCACTGCCATTTGCCATAGTAAGCTATCGGCTAAATGTCTGTCATACTTCTTAGCAGCACAGTGACATGTGGCTTGGGTAACTTGAGTGACTCAACTAGTATTACCAAACATATAAGTCAAATCATGTATATCTCCATGCACACTCTCCACTTTCCATCAATACTGGCATTCATTGCCAAAAGTGTCGAAAGTGACGGACGTTAAATTGGACAACACTGGTCCAAAGAAATGCTTTTGTGCATGCATGGCTCATTATCAACTACCAATACTTTCCTTGCAAACTCACATTGCCCTTTTTCGCTTAGTATTGACCTGTATTGACCTATTGAAACACTCAAAAGACATTTTTTCCAATTCTTGATAAGTGATGCTGGGTTTTACAGATATTATGTTTACAGTGGTATTTTTAAATGTATTATTTTAGATATGTGACTTTGAGTTCCGCTTTCTCCCACACATCAGGTTGAAGTTGCTGGAGATCAAGGCCGGCGTGGATGGTTTTATGGTATATGATCTGAGTTTGATTGAGCCAATGCAGAAAGTAAGTACTGGTTCAAAAGCTATAGAAAGTTTTCTGTAAAAATGGGGTAATAATGAGTTCGGTTCATGATTATTCTTCACATTTTTCAGCTTTTCAAACTCCACACTGAAGGGGATAACCAACTTGAACAGCTTCGCCATGATGTCACAGTAACTCCTGATGACCTACTGTCCATGCCTTCGGTCAGTTGTCCCAGAATTGAACAGCAGATGAAACTGTGCTTGTAACCATTAAATAATTCATTATGATTCAACCACCGGTTGCAAATTTTCCATTTCCAATAGACCAAAAGAAGCCAGGCCTCTGAGCTGCAATGCACAGATTAGATTTTACATACTGCAGATGTTATAAGGAGTGACAAATTCCCTTTCAGAACATATAAATAGGTGATACATTTATTTAAAAACTATAATTACATGTCTTAGTTCGGTTTGATTTGCAAAAAATGCGATACTGACCTTGATCGTTTTGTGTAAAAGAACATCAACATCAAAGAACATTTAGATTTTTTTTCCTTAGGGAGGAGTCACCCTTTCTGGTTTGATGTATAACATTGCAGTTGGTGTCCTCTTTATTAATGCTTGGTTATCAGGTGAGTACATGCAGATATTCTAGTTCTCCTAATCTGTAGGGGCAGACATACTACAGTGAGTCTTGTTGTGTTCACTGTTACCAGCATGTTCTGTTTCCTAGGCAAAGGCCACTTTTTCTACAGAGGTCAGGTCGAAGATTCAGCCACAGCAGAGATTTCCAGATCACAGGTGGGTTTAGGATAACATGATTCAACTTCAGCAATTGTCAACTTGGGGCATAACTAGCTGCAAAGACAAACTAGAAAAAAAATGATGCAGTGTTTGCGTTCTAAATCCCATCCATAGATTTTTTTATTACTAGAAAATGTTTAAAATCTGTCTCTGAATCAGAATTATAACTATGTGTTCATGAAGCTTCATGACATGGAAGTTTATGACAAATGAATGAACAAATTACATTAGACCCAGGGGAACAAATTTGGCATAGATTCCATGTATTGACTTAAGATATTTCTGAACACAAATATCATTGTGAAAGTGGTGGACCAACTGACTGACCAACCTCAGGGACATTGCCATCACTCCAGATGTTCTGCTTACACAGCTAGAAACTCTGCAAATCCCAATTGGATCTGATTGGTTGTTAAATCCACAAATCCACAAAACTATTGTGACATCATGTTCATTAAACTGAGCCCTGCCCCCCTAAAATCAGCACACAAATAGAGAAGAAAAATACTTAAGGTGCGATAGAAAATTGTGTGGTTATGTCGGACTTTATCGCCCAGAGTAAGTCACTGATTAAGAAATTAGATTTTTAGGTTATTATTTTAGGTTATTCTGACACCTCAACATTAATGGGAAAGATCCCTTGACTCTGAAGTCTAAATAACAGACCCATGTTCCTGAAATAAAAGAATCAGAATATATAATACTCTGTGTGTGTGTGTGTGTGTGTGTGTGTGTATGTGTCAGGTGTGGCAGTGGATCCGTCATCAGACTCAGCTGGAGGACGACAGCAGGGTGGTGAGCAGGCGGCTGGTGACTGACCTCACCAAGGAGCTCACGATGGAGCTCAAGGCTCTCTGTCCCTCTGTTAGGTCAGCAGACACTCTTTCAGGACACCTTTTGGGACAATATTTCTCACTTGTAGTCACTGGCTCCATTGACATTAGATTGTTTTCCACCTCAAAGTGGCATTTTAGGATTATTGTATGGGCCTATCCAGGGGCTCCCCTGGCCTTAACCTACCAGAGAAAATAAAATTCGGAAATTGAATGGAAACATGTCAATTGTCAGGTAAGAAAGTGTGGTCCTTTGCTTTAATATATTTGCTGGCTTAAATGCTTGCAGTCTGGCCATGGCTTATAAGATACAGTTAGCATGCTGACTCGGTGGCCTTTTTGCAGAAAAAGAAAAGAAAGTCTAATAATGGCAAAAAAAAAAAAAAATTAGTCAGCATTATGAAACAGTAAGTCCAAGTTCTGAGTTACTAACAAAAACAAAATTTTGGAATATCAAGGCTTACCATGAATATGTTATATTTCCATCTTCCCATAACATCTCTTTGTCTTTCTCTCTGTCTGTGTTCTTCAGGTTACACACAGCAACAGACATGTTCCTGGAGGTTGTCCTAAAGAGAGATTTCCCAGAGTTCATCACTACCTACTTGAATCAGGACCACACCTTTCTCAGCTCCCAGATCAGTGGACAGGCGGACGCTGTGGATGCAGACATGCCCCAATCCAAACTGTGAGGGTCCAGCTGGAAGACTGCTCCCTGCCCTCTGCTCAGCACGCTTTGGGAAGATCCATGGGGCTTTGGGAAATTGAAATGAACATTATTCTTTAATTTCTGTGATTTTACAGACTTAATTAGTTTTAAAAAAAAAAAGTCTGATGATCAGATGAATTTGATCATACATAATTCTTACTTGCAACAACGTATTAAATTACTCACTGTGGGTTGTGCTCATCTCTTGAAGACGCTGGCACTCTTTATTGATCAACAGGTTCTTCTCTAGAGGAGGAAGAAAAAAACAGACAAAGTTAGAGATTTGAGTCTCCAGTGATACTGTAAGTCACACTCAAAAGTTAAAAAATAAATGTTAATTTTACCTATGCAACTCTGTTCTTTCTTTCTTGTTGGAGCAGCTGGCTATACTGGTCAATCAATTATCAAAAATATTTACACTGGTAATTTCACAGAGGTGATAAAAATGTAAAGAAATTGAAACCTCTAAGATGGTATTCTTTCTTTGTTTTTTTAACAAAAAAATGTGCAATGATTTGCTGTGATGAGGTAGCCTGGAAACTAACAAAATCTGTCAAGCTTATTCCTATTTACTCTGGAAGATGAGTCTGGTTACTGTTGGATATTCCAATAGATAAGAATCCTAACCCTCAGACACTGAATGTTTAATATAAAAGAGCAAACTCAACTCTCATCGCATTTTATTATCACTTGAAGATTCTGCATTGTTTTGTAGTTTATTTGTGTTGTATTGAATCCAGCAGTTTCAATTAGTTGATTTATTTGGCTGTCCTTATATTTACATTTCCTAGTAAATTTAGTCAGATTTAGCAGCATTAGATTCAAAACGCTGGGATTCCGTGACACTGCAAATGTTGAGCCTGTAAAAGCTCGACTTGTCACAGAAATGTAGTCAGTGAGGCAGACCTCAGTATCTTCATCAAGCACTGCCTCCAGCTTTGCAACAAGCTCTGCCCCAGCTACTTCAAGCTCATCTGCAGGGGCTGCTGCATATGGGCTGAATTTGACTCTGAATTCCTGGTATCTCAGCAGTATCGGACAACTGGCACTGATGCCCTAATCAAAATGCGGAGGTACTCAGAAGAGAAGCCAATTGCTCAGGATCAGGATCCGCTACTCTGGTGGGAAAACAATGCAGCAACATTCCCCTGTCCAAGCAAACTTGCCAGGAAACACCTGGGAGTGGTTGCAACATCGGTGCCAGCCGAGAGGATCTTTTCCAAGGCAGGAGAATAAATAAGTCACAGGCGATCCACAATTAAACCAAAAAATGTGAACATGATTACTTATTTCTGTAAAGTGTCCTTGGGTGACATGATGACACGATGCTGTTGTGAGGCCTAACACCCTCATCTGTTAATTTAAATAGATGTCCCTGTAGTGTGGTGGCAGACCTGTTTTTAAATATTAATGTTAAATGATAATTAAGCATGTTTAACTAATTTAAAATTCTATGAAAAAAATCAAAAATTGATACACTGATGACAATGGCCAGTGTTTTAACAAATACTTTCTCTGTGTGGCTTCTGAGTCTTATATATAAAGAAACAACAAACCAAAAAAACAAAAGGAGCAAAAAGCATTCCAGCATTCTTTTCTGATGTCCTCTAACCTGCTGGCTCTTCTCTCATGTTTCCCTGGACTTAAAACTAGTGCTGAAGAAGCTGACTTACTTGTGTCAAAAAGAACATAGGCTTCACTGGCCCGTCTGTGGTTAAAACTAGTTAATGAGCAACACGACACAACACCACCATCTAGTGGCTACACTAGCACAGTTCACATTATGGAGGATGGAGGGCTGGGAGGACAGGAGCACTTTCTAGTACTTTTCTACTTTTTTACATGTTAATACTAATTATCAGAAACAGCGGTTGTTGTATGCAGTCCTTGTGTATTTCCATTTAATCCTCGCCTGCTCCAGCGTCCTGACAAAACCTGCTTCTTCCATCGCATCTGCAATTTTTTGGAATAGATTTGCGTTCCTTGTTCTGCGACCGTCCATAATCTTGAGAATGTTATATTCTTGTACTTGGTGCTGCATGAACACAGTCTCCTCGTCCGTCCAGAAATTAGTTGTTGATTTCTTCGAAGCCATGGTATCGTTTGACTGTTCCAGCAACAACATCACAACCCGGTACTCTGCACAACTAGCCAGTTTGTATAGGACAATGGCAACTCTCATTGGAAGCGGGATAGGTGCCCGAACAGTCACATCCTCAGGACAAATTGGCTTTCTGTCCAAAAGGACTTTTTTGGCCCATTGGGGTGTCGGGAACAATGTCATGTCAGAACAATGGGCAAGTTTTTATCTGGAGTAGCTGCTAAGCTGCAAAGCTAAGCGGACCTGCTTTTCAGTGGTTTCAATTGTCTAACGCAGCCCTATTGGACAATCCACATTTTATAATGCACAGGGCAAAAAAACACTGACAAAGTAAGAATGCAGAGTAGCTTCAGTGAAATGTTGAAAAACAGGCTGAAGTTGCTGTGTCATTAAAGTAACGCCTGCAAGAAATGAGTGCCTTGGAAACCCTCCCCTGCACTGTGGAGAGGAAGAACTGGCTGAACGACTAGTGGACTGGTGGTTACAAAGCTCCACCCTATCCCTGACTCCACACGGACGGATCAAGACATGCAGGCTTTCTTCATGAACTCACCAACAAACAGATGACAGGATTCAGTGTCAGACAAAACTACAACTTCAACTGAGGGAGGACAGCAGACTATTGGAATGGTACCTCTTCAACCAGGTAGCAGACACTGCATGGTGTTTTAGAAAATTTTGTTTTGTTTGTGCTGCGCTCGAGAGAATGGCTTCTTGTTCAGTGGAGGATCTTTGCTGCCCTATCTGCCTTCAGATTTTCAAATATCCTGTCATCCTGTCATGTAGCCACAGCTTCTGTAAAGCCTGTCTGCGGCACTGGTGGGTGGAGAAACAATTCAGCGAGTGTCCGGTCTGTAAGGGAAGATCTTCAAACATTGAGCCCATTTGGAATTTGGCATTAAATAAACAGTGTGAGGCCTTCTTACTGACGAGAGATCAGAGTGCTTCTTCCGGCTCTGAGGTCCTCTGCAGTCTGCACTGTGAAGAACTCAAACTGTTCTGTCTGGATCATCAGCAACCAGCGTGTGTCGTCTGCAGAGACTCTGAAGAGCATGCCAGCCATAGATTCAGACCCATCGATGAAGCTGCGCAGGATCTTGGGGAGGAGCTCCAGAAATCCCTGAAGCCATTAGACGAAAAGCTAGCTCTCTCTTGTAAAGTCAAACAATACTGTGATCAAACAGCAGAACACATTAAAGTCCAAGCTCAGAACACACAGAGGCAGATTAGGGAGCAGTTTAAGAGGCTTCACCAGTTTCTGCAAGAGGAAGAGGAGGCCAGGATGGCTGCACTGCGGGAGGAAGAGGAGCAGAAGAGTCAGATGATGAAGGAGAAGATTAAGGCTCTGAGCACAGAGATAGCAGCTCTTTTAGACACAATCACCGACACAAAGGAGATACTGAGAACTGCAGACATCTTATTCCTGCATCACTACAAGGCTGCAGTGGAAAGAGTCCAGCAGATCCCCCTGCATGAGGATCCGCAGCTTGTCTCAGGAGCTCTGATAGATGAAGCTAAACACCTGGGCAACTTGACCTTCAACATCTGGAACAAGATGAAGGACTTGGTCAGCTACACTCCTGTGATCCTGGACCCAAACACCGCTGGTTCATACCTCATGCTGTCTGAAGATCTGACCAGTGTGAGGCGAGGAGATGAACTGCCGCTTCCCAACAGTCCAGAGAGGTTCTCAGACCACTGCTCTGTCCTGAGCAACGGCGGCTTCAGCTCAGGGGCTCACAGCTGGGACATTGAGGTTGGACAAAACACAAACTGGGAAGTGGCTGTGTTTGAAGACTGCACCCACAGGAATGGATTAATAGACTCTGGATTGTGGAGAATAGAGTTTTTAAATGGTAAATACAGTGCATACTGCCCATCAGCTGAGGTTTCTGATTTACAACTCAATATAAAACCTCAAAAGATCAGAGTGAATCTTGACATAGACAGAGGACAGGTGGCATTCTCTGATCCTGACACTAACACACACATACATACCTTCAGGCACACTTTCACTGGCAAGCTGTTTCCATACATTTGGACTGAAGATACTCTCCCTCTAAAGCTATTACCAGTGAAGCTCTCTGTGACTGTGGGACAGTAAAGGTAGATATGGTGAAGATGATGGTGGTGAGGATGTAATTCCTAACCCATGTGCCTTGCTTTAAAGAAAAGTTACTCTGATTTCCTTAAAGGACATACTCCTCAAATACCTGTATGTTTACATATACTGTTATTTAATATAACAAACGTCAAATTATCTTGATTGTGTCAGTGATTAGGAAAACGTATTTTGATTTTTTTTAATGTGACACTGCACAAAAACATTGAAAAAATTGAATCGATTATTTTTCATTTCCACTGATCTATTTTTGTAACCAACATCAACGCTGATCGTAGCAAACAAATATTCATTCATTGTCATAATTTTAACCCTTTAAATGTTTACATAACACTTTTTTTTGTTAAAAAAAGATTTTATCCTATACTCTGAATGGTAGGGGGAATTATTATTTAATAGTCTCAATTATGTCAATAATTAGCAACTGATTTTGATGCATTGTAACAAACACTCATTAAAATGATATGCATGTGTTTTTGTATAGATACTTGACTTTTGTCCAGAGGTTTTGAGAAAACTTTGAAATAAAACAAATTAAGTACATTTATTTACAATTATATGAAAACATTTTTTTTGTTTGATGCTACATTAAGTGGAGATTGTTAATTACAATACATATATATATTTAGGTATGATGCAAATTAGCGACGTTAATTGGGCATTGGGCACGTCGCAGAGTTGCAATATTGTGTAGGACTGCACAGGCACACTGACTGTCACGGATCCGCCGTAGGACAGAGTCCTTCTTTTGCCCAAATTCTAAGGATGCATTTGTGTATCCTCCGTGCGCCCGGCTTACCCATAAAGCCTTGCGCACACCGGTCGACCGGGAGATTTAAAAATGGCGAGCGAAGAGGCGACAGCAGGAGCAGCGGCGGCGCAATATGCATTCAAATGTAAGTATTTAAATTTTACTCTCAATAGTTATTATCGCGTAACGTACAAAACTTGTGTTCAAAGTAAAGCAAAACAGCAGCAGAAGCAAATTCCAGAAATTCAATTAGAAAAATAGTAAATGTTTGATAGACCTTCATACGGCTGCGTATTGAACACAACCACCTGTTCACGGGTGGGAGGGACACCAATGTACCAACCAATGGAACAAAAACCTGCAGCCCCTCAGCCCTTTCCTGGATCAGTTTGACACCCCTGCAGTACAACTGACCCTTAGGTAGGACAATAGAGGACTGATGTGGGTTCACTCTTGGGATGACACATTTCAGTGTCCACCCTTCTTTTAGCCCACCCTTCATCTTGCTTCAATGAGTGGCAAAACCTATGTAATGATCACATTAAGATATATAGTGGAAAGTTCCTGTATTAGATGACAAACCATAGTGCAGTAACAAATTACACCTGAAACTGTTAATAAATTTAATTCAATATTTATTATACAACATTCTATCAGATGAAAAAAATCAAAGCAAGCTAATGTTAACAATCATTTATTATGAGCTGTCAATTATTAACCCAACCGGTGAGAATCAACATAAAATATTTTAAATTAGATTAAAAAACAACAACTGCCCCTCCCTACCAAAGACCCATTTTTAGGTCAATACTGGGTGTCAAGTTTTTCGTCATAAACCTGTAATAAAAATGACTTGGTCATGTAGCCATTTAAATGTTAAAGGTTTAGAGTGTATACAGGTTTCAAACATTATGTCCATTCCCATGCTGGATGTATACAACTCACAGACCTTTTGGGGACCCAGTATGCAGAAATATTCAAATACAATAATTTTCCATAAAAAATGTGATTTTTGGCCCAAACTGGAAGGGATTAACAATTTAAATGGTAAACTTGTAGCTAGCATAGAACCAATTTTCATTTAGATATCTTAAGGTCAAAGGTTAAGGGATCCCTTTCAAAATGGGTCTGTTTTTACCTCAAGATATGACATGGCAATGGTAGTTTCATATGATATAGTACCCAAAGTACCATGACCAAACTGAGCCTGCTACATCCTCTGAAAGACACTGTTGAGTGGTTGAATGCGTTGAATCTTTAAGTGAATTCATAGCCAGCCAGTGTATTCCAGCCAAGGTGCAGAGTTACAGTAAAGTCTTTGCGTTCAGTGTTTGTCAGAAGCCTTCCTGCTAAAATGAAATATTCAAGGCAAGAGGAGATGAAGGCATGGACATCAGCAAATAATATGACGCAATATAAGCTAAAATGTTTTAATGATATGTAGGGCTGGGCGATAAAACGATAACGATATATATCGCGATAGACATGTGATCAATATCAATAGAAAATGGGGTCGATAGAACATTCTGGGAAATGCAAACAGAAGAAGAAGAAAAAAAGCAACAACGGCCAGCTGACGAGGAGTGAAACGGGAATATGAGTGCGGCAGCGGAAATTGTAGATAAAAAAGGAAAGGTCACGTCACCAGTTTGGACGTATTTTGGATTTTTTAAGTCTGTCTGCAAACTTTGCAAGGTCGTCGTCTCTACCAAGTCTGGGAACAAGACAAATTTATTTTATCACCTGAGCCGCTCTCACCCGCTCGAGTACAGCAGTATCAAACAGCCACCACAACCATCTACATCTGACGGTGCAAGTGGAACAGCACCCAAGCGGCAACAACAGACCACCATCGAGAGGTACTTGGCAGCAGTGCCATACGACAAAACCTCAAAACGCTATTAAGAAATAACGGATGCAGTGGTGTATCAATTAGCGAAGGACATGCTACCGCTCAGCATAGTTGAGAAGTCTGGACACAAGAATCTCATTCACGTGCTTGACCTCCGTTACGTTTTACCTGGCCGAAAGCACTTTTCCAAGACAGCTATTCCTATATGCTGAAGTTGGTTTGATATTTCCATAAATGACTGAAGTGGGTAACAGGTTTGTTTTGTCACAGATGTTCAGATTTATTTATTTAGTTTATTCTGATGTTTACAATATTCTGTTATTTCTTAATTACAAAATACTTTGCACATTTTGTTGGATTAAGCATTTATTTAATGTCAATATTTGCACCTCGTTTTAAAGGTTAAAGGTTATATTTAAAATAAAAGTATTTAAATTCAGCCTTTTTTCTCCTGGTCTTTATTTAGAATAGGTTTTTTTTTTTAAAAATCAATAATTATCGATATCGACCGATATGAAACACTTATATCGTGATACAGTTTTTAGCCATATCGCCCAGCCCTAATGATATGTCTCAAACTCCCTGTTGTGCTGTCCCTGAATATTTGTAAAAAAAATCTGATTTTACAGTTGGTAATGCTATCACTAATACTGCATTATATTTAGCAAGTTTGTCCATTGGAGTCTTCATACACAGCCATGTTAATGCCATAATACTGCTCTTTGGTTTTTTCATAATAACAGTTCGTGCAAACATTGCCTACAGTGCTGGCTAGCTTGTAATTAGGCAAAAAATATTAAAGTTTTCCACTATACTTTGTGTTAGCTGTAGGGGTAGAACAAGAGTAGTCCAACAGTAAAATGTGACCAAACAGAGGCATTGATGAGAGTCTTCATCTTATATCCTGGGAAGGAAGTGAGTCATGGTCATGGTGGGTGTGACCCGGTTGCCTCTCTTGGTTTTGCCGGTCTTGCTGAGGCCAATGTACATGCCTGGGTAGGCAGCTGATTCATAGGCATTATAGTTGTTGGCCAGGAGATTCTCCTTGAACCTGCATTCATCGTTGTATTGGCCCTGTGCAGAGGAAGAGAGGAACAGAAAATATCAAGTTAATCCTCATCAATCATAACTAGGCTTGACAAAGATTCACAGCAAGTTGTACCAAGAAGCTACATGCAATATTCTGAATTGCACTGGTTGTGGGGATGTTCCTTTTGTTTTAAAACTAGTTACTGGTGACTTGGACTTGGTTTAAATCAAATTGAGACGTAACACCATAGGTCCAAACAATGATCCTTTAAAATATCTAGATACTGATCACAAGCCACAAGCCACGCTTCCATGAAAGAGTTTGATGCACCTTTTGAAGATTCACATGTGAAAACCTTCGCACATGCCCATAAGGGTTTCTACGCTCATTTGAGTTTTTTTTTGTCTTTTTTGAAAAATAGTTAATGCGCTAAATGGGAGATGGAAACACTTTTTGCGAATAAGTTCGGACTTATCTCATGACTGATCAGCTTTTTGCCCTGTGCTCAAAAAAAGAACAACTATGGGATGCCCAATTGAATCTAATTCCTGGAGACATGTCTGGCAACTCTCTACATATAATTGCAAATAATACTTCCAAGACTGTTCTTGTTATAAGAGCATGTGGTAGCCGTATTGTGCTGTGAGTCGGCACATTGTAGGAGAAATAGTACAGGAAACAGTGAGCTGGTTAGCTCAAGGGTTGCAGGTAACAGCACGTCATCAGGGCAAACACAATCCATGCTCCCCTGTCCTATGGAGAACTATTTGCACCATGTGTGCACCCTGAGACCCGCACGTTAGATGTCCTCGTTGTGTCAGCCTCCCATAGACTCCTTCTTGTAATCCTACAGTACAAACTAATCTGAGATAAAACAGCTCCCTCACAGAGGGCTGGCAGCATCACCAGCCAAAGGTCAATCTCGCTTCCCCCACCTCAACCCAACCACCTACAACTGTGCATACAGTCCTGCTGTTCGATGAGTAACTGGATGACTAACTGATGTTTAGATTATGGCTGAGTTAGCCTCAGTCAGCATTCAAACAATATTAATTGGAGGTGATCACACCAATGTTTGGGCGGTCGCTACTAAATAAAACATTACACCTCTAGCTCAGGGCCAGAAGGAAATGACCTAGAATTAACTGTGACATGGAATTCAATCAGACACAGTGCATTACATCATCTGGACACCAGTAGTTGCAATCATGTCAGGTTCCAATTACTGTGCCCTGTATTTTAACAATCGTTAGTGGCATCCAAGTTCAGGTTTTAATTGGAATGAATTTTACTTTAAGTAATTTCTAACTTTTGTTTTGTAATCCATGCTTGGTTATGGAAAACATCTGTGTATTTCATACATCTGGTCTTTAAATTAGCAAGTCCTGACAGATTCTTACCGAGCCATAGAGTTTGCCCTTGCTGCTCATGGCAATGAAGAGGCCGCTTCTCACTCCAAACAGAGTCACCACTCCTCTCTCCACTGGAGACATTTCTAGGAGGCCTGAAGCAAAAAAATGGAAATGATCAGCAGCTGCACAAAAAGGCTCAAAAACACTTCGGAAACCACTGTGGGTGAACACATCATTGCTTCTCGTCGGAGCTCATCTGAGATGGACTGACACAAAACTTGTGGACTTGTCAATTGTTTTTGGAAATTAAACATATCCCAATCACATTCAGTGCACTGGTAACAATCTGGATCCCTTTCCTCTTTAGCACAGAGGACATGATATCAAGATCAGGACACTAGCAATAATAATAATAATAGAGATTTAGTAAAAGAACATTGATTTCATGCAGCACTGGTTTGTGGTTCTCACTCTCCTCCCTGCAGCTATCTTGTTTCACCTCTAATGCTCAGAAGAATGCAATCACTTAGGTTGTGTTTTTTTCTCTTTGGGTTCATAAGCACTGAATATAAAGTAAATCTTCACAACACTAAATCAAAATCTTAAAACGAAACATGTAAGGCACCTGGAATCATGCTCAGCTGACGTCCTGCAGTCAGTGGAGAGCACCTGACTGCAGACAGCTACATCTGGTGAGGTTCTTACCAGCCGTGACAGAGTGTAGCTACTGTTGCTTTCACCTCGTGTGTGTGTGTGTCTATGCATCAACATGGCAAAATGTGGTTCTAAATGTTGTCAGAAAGCTTCATAGATTAGTGTTAAGATAATGAGGGGTCAGAGCAAGGGAGCCGTAAGTAAGTCTGACACCCCTGACCCACATAGTTTACCTGTTTCATAAAACTCACTTCACTTATTCTAAAAGTTGGGACCCTGTCAAACACTTATTAAAACACAATGCAAAATTCTAATTCATATTTCAGAGCACAAACTTACAAAAACATAATCAAACGTTTGTAATTTTGAACAGTAGAAAGTTATTTAATTCTGTTTTAATTACATTTGAGACAACATCCCAACCTTTTCCGAATCTGGATTGTGATCTCATTGCAAGTTGCTGTGACGTCATTAAGCCAGCACACACAGACTTAAACCTCACTCACACACTCAAAGTAACAACATTGTCAGCACGGTATCATATCTTACTTGTATTTAGAAGGAATATTTGTTCTTTTTCAGTCCTCATTTTTCAATAGTTCCCAAGGGAATTAAAGATTATTTAGTTCTATGAATTGATAAGAAATAATTGTACACACTTTGCATTTAATTGTAAAAAACAAAACAGATAATACTATGGCGTCATTAATTACTAATGAAAAAGTAATGACGGACTATAATTACCAATCTATGCAGGGATACAGGTCGTAGTGACAAAAACTATAAATTATAGTTACAAACAGCAAAAAACAATGTTGAGGTAATTTGTATCTGGTTATAACCACTGCCACATTTATTTGCCTTTACATGGATTTCAACAGGGGAAGGCAAAGTTACTTACTGTATCTGTTTTCATTATGCACGCCTGTGATCTTCCCACTTGGCAAGACCTGAATGTGGAAGCCAATCCCCACATTGCAGTAAAGCCTCCTTAGTCTTTTTATGCCCAGCAGGTATTCTCCATCTCTAGCTGTCACCTCCCTCTTGTCCCAGGAGCTGCCGCTGGTCTGCACCAACGACCTGGCGCTCCGCATGCTTTGTCTCTTACTGCTGATGACTGGGAGAGGAGCAAAGGAGCTGCACAGGAGGATCCCATACAGGAGCAGAGGGAGCTTGGACCTTGACGATGACATCCTCTGCTCACCAATTTAGGAAATTGTAGAGATACAGGACTAATGTGTATTTCTAAGACTAATTAAATTTTCAATTTGAAAAATAAGTAATAAAATGATTCCAATTTCAGTCCTTCAGAGAAAAACCATGAAGAAAATGTCTGAAATTCTGCACTCTCTAAAGCCCAGAGAAAAGTTTCACTATGCATATTTAGACATGTCTGAAAGCTGGGCCCATTAGGGGTCCAGTTGGCCAGTGAGTTGTCTCCTGTTTCCTCCTCAGGTAGATCCAGCAGACAGACACCACACTTATATGTGGCCCATATTACATCACACACCACCTGCTGTCTTGTTTGTCTGTGAGTCACAGATGCTGTAGAAGCACACAAACTGAGAAATACATAAAACACATAGTGACAGAAAACAAAGAAGAACACGCAAGTACACAGAAACATAGAGCGGTAAATAAATGTATAAAGACATGCACCACCCGTTCATCATAGACTTCCTTAATCTGTTACAAGTTCTATTGATATTTGACAGTCTTTCGCAAAGTGAGAGGCAAAACTCAACATATACTAAAAGGGTTTTGTACTTAGTTGTGTGAACCTGAACTAAAGCCACAAGGGGGTATAGAAAGCTGTTAATTGTCTTTGGGTCGTTGTTGTAATCAAGGCTGAAAACTTCTAAAACTCTAAAATCTCTAAAATAGGTATAAAAATATTTCTTTTTCCTGAAGTTTTTAAAAAGTTATTGAAGGTTGAGATAATGAACAGTCATCAGCAAATGAAAAAAAAAAAAGCATTTGCACATTGGATACAAATGACAACCTCCGGGGATTCAAATAAAGCCAATGAGGATGTTTTAAAAACTGCAGTTCCTTGAATGACCACTTGAGGCTGGCTCCAAAAGCGAGTCAATCGCAATAGACCTGCATGTTAAAATGTCTAACTTTTCAGCAGAAATAACATGTTTATAGCCTGGTACAAAAAAAGTTTTGGTCTCTAAAGCTAGTTTCCCCCTCCATGTCAACTGAATTATTATAAAACTCATAGATTCAAAGTATATGGTAAGTAGCTAACTAATTAACCAACACAATCATAAGGGCAATGTGCAGACACAATGCATGTCATCATCCGTGTTCATTTTGACAGTTCACAGTGTGCCTGTAGTGGCTTTGTCTGAACAGTAACACAGCAGATGTAACACAGTGCTTAAGATCATACAGTATGTAAAAGTGATGGTGTTTTACTTGTGTAACATGCAACTGACTTAAGTAAATTTATATCCAAAGCTGCTGTTTTATCTCCATCATTGTCCTTCAATTTCACCTGGAAACAAAACAAAGGGGCCAACAAAATGAAGTTGAAAAAATAAAAAAATGAATCAAAGAAAGAGACATGATCATCCAAAACTATCCAAACTATAGCCTGTAAATGGGAATGGATGAAATGACATGACAACTCCCCAAAGGTGAAGCCAAACCATCTCCCCTAAGCAGCCTTCTGAGTACCTTTGCATTATCATACTGATGCTAAACTTGTTAAACTAATCGAAGTCGGCATCAGAATTTATTAAAAAATCAGCTTTTGGTTGGGCTCTATGCTTTAAATATGTGACTGGTTATATAGTTATAAATATCATGGGGAAGTATGGAATAAAAGTGTTAAAACATTGTCATTCAATGGGGCAATGATGCATTGCACTTTTTTTTTCCAGTAGAAGGCTCTAACCCCTCGAAGCCAGTTCTGCTGCTGCTGGGCAGTAAACAAATTATTCAACCATAAAGACACATTGCAAACAACAATGTGATTCATACAAACCTATGCTGGCCTATCTTAGTCCGCCCATACGCACATTAATACAGCAGCAGTGGAAAGTTGATATCATGTGACATGTGGTGCGTCATAGTGCTGCTCATGTAGAGCTCATTCCAGGGCTCAGAGGAAGAGAGACGGAGGCAACGATAGATCATGTGTATACACATGCGAAGGACGAGTCCCCCCCACCGGGAGGAAACCCCATCGTAGCTGTGACGTGGGTAACCATTTATCAGCATTTGCTGTGACATCAAACATCGTCAACAGATTTCCCCTCAAGCCATGTGGGAGAGATTGGGGTACTGGCAGGTCTAAAAAGTCCTGATAATCTGGGTTTATGGACAGCGTGGTAGATAACATAATTATCCTGGGAATCAATAAACGCAGTCTCCATGTTCACATTTGGCAGGTGGGCCACTATCCGAGTTAGCCCACAGACATATACGACCCCAAAAGAGAAAACCTTGTGACGCCATGTAGAACATACATAAAAACAATACATCATATTCAGTATTCAAAGCTTCTACTTGTGTTTACATAAAACAAATGTTTGTCACTATGAACATTAAATCTTGTTTTTGTACTGCATGTCTTTGAAACTATTACTCTGACTCTTGTTCTTTTCAGACTCAGGGAAAAGATAAGGGTTTTTATAGTATTTTTCTTGCTTATCTGATTGATATATAAGCCAAGGTTATTCACATAGCCTAACATTGGGAGAAGACTTTTAGACCCCTAATAGATGTGTTTGCATATCCTGATCAATACCTCATGGAACGTTGCCATTTTTCATCACAATCCATCATTTATCTGAAGAACATTCTCTTGCCTTACATCTGCAATTTAACACACCATAGACGTGCTCTCAGGTCAGAGCTTATTCTTTGCCAACAGAAGTTTTCTTTACAATATTACAATATCGGCGACATATTGGAAAAGCAACAGTTTGCAGAGCAGTCAGAACCCTGGCACTGAAATGCCTTTGGGACACCTGCGTGAAGCTGGCCTCCCACCCTGCGCAAAATTTTGGGAAGATAGTCTGTTTCGTTTGTGCTGGTTTGTGCCGTAAAAATTTACGTTTGTGCTGCAACCATTTATGAGTTATTAAATATTATTTTATTTGCTCCAAATGGACCCGAAATGGTACCGTTCGTTTGTGCTGGTTTGTGCCGTAAAAATTTTCGTTTGTGCTGCTACCATTTTTGAGTTATTAAATATTATTTTATAGGTCATCCAGAGTTCACCCAGCCCCCCCATTTGCAGACACTTTCACTGCCGATAAGATCCGGATGTTTGTGTTTCCCACAAGGCGCCTTTTAAAAATGAAAGCCCCAAATTTAGCGTCAGCTATAATGAAGAAATAATAACCTCGCCTTAAGGAATGCTCAGAAAAATGAATAAGTATACATAAGAACAACACAATTATAGAATTATTAGTTCATACTCGAGGTCACTTACAATGACGTCAAACTCGTCATTCACGGGGCCGTAAATCATTTTGTTTGTGCTATTACGGTTTATTGATTTTGTGTAGTTATAATGCAACTCCACTAACACTAAAGATCATATTCCACAGCCAGCGTTTTGTTCTTTCTTTTAAAGAATGGTCATGCCCTGCACCTTTTTTGCCACATTTGGAGCAAATGGGGGGCTGGGTGAACTCTGGATGACCTATAAAATAATATTTAATAACTCATAAACGGTTGCAGCACAAACCTAAATGTTTACGGCACAAACCGGCACAATCGAAACAGACGATCTTCCCAAAATTTTGCGTGGGGTGGGGGGCCAGCTTCACGCAGGTCTTTGGGACATGTTGGTAGTGTTCCCTGCTACTACACTTACTGAAGGACACTATGTGAATAGAGGGTGTTACTATGCATGAATGTACATTTTTAAAACACTTCTTAAAACCCATTTTTATTCCTTGGCTTTCAACCCCGCATGAGACTCTGCTCTTGTTTTAATGTTTTATGGTTTGTTTTTATCTGTTTTAAAAACAACAAAACATATTAATCTTAGTGTCTATTTATTTTGCCTACTTATTGTCTGTTTTCTGTTGTTTTGTCTACTTGTGTACAGCACTTTGTCACAGCTGTCGTTTTTAAAGTGCTATATAAATAAAGTTGAGTTGAGGTAGGTTACACACGTGCAAGATAGGCAATCTTATACGTATGTATACACACATAAATATATAGCAAATAATATGTCATTCTCTGCACTGTCAAGATCATATGTAATGCACCACTTATGATAAGCAATGTTGAGGCCTGGCTCTGTGCATGGCTTACAAATCTATTTCAAGTGTACTCTCTGCACATAGTAAGTAGCTTATTCCAAATATTTTTCCAGCCACAACCTGGAGAGTCCAGGCCCAAGTGACATGGGCCCCTCTGCCAAGAGGAATAGCCTGCAGTGGAGGTGCTTGTGGACAACAACGAAGATGACAACATAGACCATCCAGCACCACAAGCCAAGGGGACCACCCTGAAGGGGGAGCCAGCAACCAGGCTAACCACCTGCGATATGGTCGACCAGGACAACCTGCCCTACCTTTACACCAGCATTCTCCCCCTTCATTGAGATGCCGTTGCAGTATTTCAGCAGGCACTTTAGCCCACAAGTGATCAGGCATATTACATATCAAAACTGTACACAACGAAGAAGGACATCAACACCTCTTCACCACCACTGAGGATGAGATGCTTAACTTTGAAGCCATCCTCATCTACAAAGGGATTGTTGAACTGCCCTCATTGAGGTCTACTGGGCAACGGAGTCCAATATCCCTCAGGTAATGTCATCAAGAAGTTCAGGCTGATGAGGAGGCTTGTGCACCTCAATGACAATACTCTGATCCCTGGCACCACAGACCGTCTTTTTAAACAAAAACCACTGTTCAGCCTCCTGAACCAGAGACCACCAAGCAGTCCAATAATGAGGTCAGGGCTGTCTGCAAAGACAAGAAAGCTGGCAACCTCAGGCAATACATCAAGAACAAGCCTGACAAATGGGGGTTCAACTTGTTTGTCAGGGCTTCTGATGATGGCTTCATCCATGACATGGTGCTGTACCAGGGGGACGACGTGGGCCTCCCGGGTGGTCCCCTGGCACAGCACTATGGAGACAACCCTGGAGGCCCACGGTGTCCCCCTGATCCCCGAACAAAAAGCAATGGGTACAACCAGTCAGATTGTCTCCACCCTGGCCAACACCTTGTGTGGCACTGTAAAAAAAAATCCCGTAGTTTTTACGGAAAAAACCTGCAGCTGTGGGTGCCAGAATAATTCCTTAAAAAATCCAGTACAAATGTAAATGCCATTTCAGAACAACCTCTACATTTTAGTACTAGTACATTCAACAGCCCTTTTTTTTTTGCTGAATTAGCATGAGCATGCTGCTTTTAAAACAAAATAATTCAGTAAGATTTAAAAGCAGTTGTCGCCTATTTTACATTGAATCCCATTCAATTTAACTAAAAAATATATTGTTGGGCCACACGGTGTTGTAGTGGTTAGCACTCTTGCCTCACAGCAACAGGGTTGTGGGTTCGATCCCCGCCTGCAGCCCTTCTGTGTGGAGTTTGCATGTTCTCCCCGTGTGTGAGTGGGTTCTCTCTGGGTACTCCGGCTTCCTCCCACAGTTCAAAAACATGCAGCTTAGGTTTAATTGGTGACTCTAAATTGCCCGTAGGTGTGAGTGAGCGTGTGAATGGTTGTCTGTCTCTATGTGTCAGCCCTGCGATAAACTGGCGTCCTGTCCAGGGTGTACCCCGCCTACGCCCAATGCAGCTGGGATCGGCTCCAGCCCCCCGTGACCCGGGTTGACCCGGATAAGCGGTACAGAAGATGAATGAATGAAATATATTGTTTAACTATTAAAGTGGTAAAAGTTTAAACATTCATTAAAGTTTAAACATAAAACTGTTTAATTGAATTTTCCTGAAAAGTGGTTTATAATGTAGTGTCTTTTGCAGTAATAATGAAGGGTTTGCAGTGATAGTAACATCCAGTAATATAATTTTATTTCCATTATAATTTAAAGGCATTAAATTGTGTTCTATGACTATTTACTATCTATCTCAAGTATAAAATATAAACAGTAAAAAAGTATTCTTCATTGTCTGGATTATTATTGCTCAGTGAAATTGTGAAAAGTGTCAAACACTTTAACTACACTACCTTGTTAGACATTTGACTTTCCCCTGAAACATGAACCAGTAACAGATTAAACATTAGAAAATGAAAAGCTAAGATGTACCCTTAGAGTTACTGCACTAAGAACTTTCATAAAGAAATACAACAACTTGTCTTTCCAACTGGAACTGAAATAGAGGGCTTTTTCATTCTCCAACATGTTGGAGAATGAAAAAGCCACACACATTTGATTTAATTATACCACTTTATTTTACTTAGCTCAAACGTGTTGTTTCTGCATGCCATGATGTCTTCCACAGTCCTATGGTCTGAACCAGAGCTTAAGGTTTGTGCTGTGTTTATACAGGCTACAGTGGCCACACACCTGAGGGCTGATTTCGGAGCATACCATGTGTAACTGGGGCAGAGGGGATTTTACCTATTGCAGGAAGAATCTGTACAAATTGGGCCTTTTTTTTAGGCCCCATTTTTTACATTGTTTACTTGTCTTCTCTGTGCAAACATCTCAAGTCTTCTCATTCTCTTTTTTAAGTTGACCATTTCTTTGGTCCTTTCCATAAGCTTTTCCTCAAACAAGTTTTGATAATGTTTTCTTTCTTCTGTTTGTCTTTTTGAGTGATTCCTTTGGGGTAGATGTCTTTGTTGGTCGCGGGGTATATAGAGGTAAAAGTGAACTTTACTGTCACAAGACAAGTTTGCATACATAACATAACATGCAACATCATTTCTAGTTCCAAGTTTAACTTACAGTGGAAATGGCTGACATGAGAAATCACAATATGAAAATAATACTTATACCTGCATTACATGTTTTATATATCTTATAGTTGCAAAGGGTATTACAGTACTACTACAGGTAAATGGGTAAGGTGTGGGTAACAGCCTTAAAAGAAGCTGTTCTGAAGTCTGCTAATGTTAATGCTTTCTTGTTTCACTTGGGTCAGTATAAATTGGACAGAAAAACCTGACTAAGTATTTGAATGTAAATTTTCCACAGTAATATCCTCTCTCTAAAATATGATGCTATTGGAACAGCAAACTGATATAAACTATGAAAACTGAATTATGAACTTATTTTAAACTATTTACAATTTGTTAAAGCTACATCCAACATGAGGGCAAAGCGTGTCAAAGACCATGGGGTTTTCAAGGCTGAGGTGGTCAGGGAGGAAGACTGAGATTAAGAGAGAATGTTGGGAACAAGGAAACCTTTTATTTCGAAGCCTGTGAACCATTACTGTTATTTAGATGTTATCAGTTCAGATCTTCAGAATATTTTAGAGATACAATTTTAACACACATTGGACATCACAATTTCAAGGATGGGAAATATTTTAATAGGTTTATTAATATATTTACATGGTACAACTATTCAAGAACAACCTCTTACAACCACTACAAATACTAAATTGTTCTGAATTATTTTAATGAATGCTGCCAATATATTATATATATATGTCAAAGAAAGGAAGCCAAAAGACTTTATAATACACAGAATCAAATCTTTATTGTTTTAAAATATTGAAAGCATCAACACAAGCAAGAACGTGTGAGAAAGAGAGTGTTACAGAGTGCAGACTGGGAGCAGGAGCAGAGTGAAACCAGTGAGTCAGGTCAGGACTGGGGACACTGGTCTCTCCTCAGAGTCTCTGACAGAAACTGGGAGCCCTGGGTGGCCTCACAGGTCACAGAGCCCACCTTCTCCCACTGGTCTGCAGAGAGCTTCAGGGTGCTGCTCCAGCTGTAGAAGCCGTCCTTCAGCACCAACGGGCTGCTGCTCTGCTCCCAGCTGATGCTGCCGCTGCTGTCGTCCACCTTCCAGGTCAGACTCCAGTCTGAGGGGAAGCCCTTGTTGGCCAGGCACATGAGCGTGGCCTCCCCCTTGTCTAGCTGCTCTCTGGAGGGGGGCAGCACCGTCAGGGTGGGACGGGTATCACCTAGGAGACACCAATCAGATTAGAGGACAGAGGGACCACACAGCTGTCAATCAACCAGCAGACACTTGGACACCTTTCCTGTGTGAGACTTGATTTTCTCCTTTAAGGAGTTTCTGTCAGATGGTTTTTCTACTCCACCAGTCACTCACACACACATTGTTTCACTTCCCTTTAAGAAGCCTCTCATGCATATCAGCACAGAGAGAATCATCGTACAGAATGAGCTGAAATATATCAAACTACACTGAAAATAAAACAAGCAGGCAACAGTTTTAAACTCAAACCAACAGCATGTAAACCTCCATGAGACATTATTTAGGATATTAAATTGGAAGACAATAAATACAGAAAATTAACTGGCAACAATTAAATGTTCTTCATGTGGATTTCAGTCAGCATATAATAATTAAATGTTTAAATAATTTACAGGAAAAAAATTGCAACAATACATGACACAATATAGAGATGACAGAATTTGCACATTTTCAGATAGAAATCTTTATCTTCACTCTGAAGTTACTTCATGAAGTTAAGACACCCTAACAACACTGATAATCGTGGTGGTAAATTAAACACTATTCTGAACAAACACATCTGTCTTAAGTAGGCTAATTTAAAGTTTTTTTTTTACTTAAACCTGTTAAAACTTCACTGTGAAGCAAATGAAGCTACATTTGTCTCCATGTTAAAGAGGGAGCAATAAACACACATCAAAAAACACAACGTTTAAGACAAAATGTTCAGGAAACAGTATTATAACAATTATTTACGCAGAAACTTTTTTTCCATAAAGTGTTTGACTTACTTCCAACATCCAGTCTGGTCCCTCCACCAAAAGTCCACCACAGTGATACAAACTCATTGAGCCGCCGTACAAAAACCTCTCACTGTAGAGAGACACGGCTCTCTGACTTTGACACAAACAAACTCACTAAAATTAGCCTGCAGTGTTAAAACTTTTGCATTTGAAAACTGTCCTGAACAGACACTTGGTCAAATTTAAAATGCATTAATTTTGAGTAAAAGTAGATATTTTTTAAGTAATATGTCAAAATGAAGAAAAAAAACAAAAAACATTCTGAACAAAAATTTGAGAAAAAAAATTGAATTTGACACAAACAACCACATTCCCAAATTACCCAGTTCATGTTACAATTCATGGTCTTAAACTGATTCACAAACTATAAATAATTATTTTACCATTTCTTCGCAGCATCTACAAGTAACATTAATTTATCTTAAATCAGACATTTGTCAAGAAAAACTTGTTAATGTAAGTAATTATTTTGCACATAATTTTGTAGATTACGATGAAGGACAAATTACTTTATGTGTTTTATTTTGTCTCAACATGATGTTGCTTTGTTAGATCATGAATTAGAGAATATTTTTTTGATTATTGAGAAAATGTGTTCATGAAACTGACCAAACACTCAAACAAAAGAGCACTGAGACATTTCAAACCAACACTCTGATCAACTGATTGATTAGCATCAGCAGAGTAATCCAGGTCCCTGCTGGAGTCAGTCAGAGCATTTCCATAGAGAGCCACTTTGCATCAGCAGCACCATGCTCCAGTGCTCTGGGAGAGTTTATAGTCCTGAGAGTTGAACACTGGATGACTGACAGCTGTCCTTCATGACAACAGAAGCCTAAGAAATCCTCCCCATCAAAAACATGACTTTGATCTGCGTCCTCATCTGGACTCTCCTCTGCTGCTGCTTCACAGGTAAAGTCCAGAGAATCAAGCTCCTCTCCTCTATGAACATCCATCCCTCTGAAATGAAGCCGACAAAACCATGACGCTGCTTTATGTTTCTGTCTCTGTGTCCTCAGAGTCTAGAGGACAGGTCACAGTGACTCAGCCTGGAGCAGTGAGCTCTGCTCCGGGAGGCTCCGTCTCCATCAGCTGTAGAACCAGTCAGAATGTTCGTGTTTGGAGCAACTACCACCTTTTAGCCTGGTACCAACAGAAAGATGGAGAAACACCCAAACTACTTATTTACTATGCTAGCACTCGTCAGTCAGGGACTCCAGATCGTTTTACAGGCAGTGGATCAAACTCTGACTTCACTCTGACCATCAGTGGAGTTCAGACTGAAGATGCAGCAGTTTACTACTGTCAGAGTCAACACCATATCAACAGTCAGTATGTGTTCACACAGTGAAAAAGTGTCGTACAAAAACCTCCCTCAGTCAGACTGAACAGAAACTGAACTGACTGCTGCAGCTGGAAGCTACTGCAGAGACTGAAACACTTCACTGAGTATAAAAAATTACTCACACAAGCTTTGAGTTGACAAATATACTTCACACCTCCACTCTATCTGTGATAATGTATTTATAAGATTTTTTTTAATCGATTGATAACTCATACCATTGTGATTTGATTATCTGGTTTCTTCAATCAAGAAATGCATCAACAAGTCAGACTTCTCATATTAGAGTCACACATCATGAATCAGCTTTTATACAGATGATATCCCTTTATACATCACAAAATCATCATCATCCTACATTTTAATAACTTGAAAAGAGAAAGCTTGGTTTTGTCTTGTTGAAAATCACGAGTTTGACTCATGTTATATCACTTTATTGAGATGACAAAATGCTTTTTATTTCTAAGTCTGTGAATCATTAATGTTATTTAGATGTTTTCAGTTCAGATCTTCAGAATTTTTTTAGAGATACAATTTTAACACACATTGAACTTCACAATTTCAAGGATGGGAATTATTTTAATAGGTTTATTAATATATTTACATGGTACAACTATTCAAGAATAACTTCTAACAACCACAAATAAATAAAAAACACAAATGAAGAAACTATTCTAATGAATGCTGCTAATATATATGTCAAAGAAAGGAAGCCAAGAGACTTTATGATACACAGAATCAAATCTTTATTGTTTTAAAATATTGAAAGCATCAACACAAGCAAGAACGTGTGAGAAAGAGAGAGTTACAGAGTGCAGACTGGGAGCAGGAGCAGAGTGAAACCAGTGAGTCAGGTCAGGACTGGGGACACTGGTCTCTCCTCAGAGTCTCTGAGAGAAACTGGGAGCCCTGGGTGGCCTCACAGGTCACAGAGCCCACCTTCTCCCACTGGTCTGCAGAGAGCCTCAGGGTGCTGCTCCAGCTGTAGTGGCCGTCCTTTCCCATCACCCCGAGGCTGCTGCTCTGCTCCCAGCTGATGCTGCTGCTGCTGCCGTCCACCTTCCAGGTCAGACTCCAGTCTGAGGGGAAGCCCTTGTTTGCCAGGCACATGAGTGTGGCCTCCCCCAGCTGCTCAGTGGAGGGGGGCAGCACCGTCAGGGTGGGGTTGACCTGACCCACTGCAGAGAGAGACAGTTAGAAGGTTTAGATGAGGTAAATTAAACTCCTACTGTTGGCTGCAGCAGAGGAGGCCTCCACTTCTGTTGGTCTTCTTCAGATCAGATGAAACTTTTTTTTAAGTTTCACTTCTCTCTCTGAGCTCAGTAACCATGGCAATGGACAAGCATCACTGCTGAACCATGACAACAGACAGGTTTCAGTACTTAAGATAAAATGTTAGAACTGGCCGTCTGTCACTGAACATTAAGAGTTCATAATTGTGAGTTTTTG
>CAFUXE010001256.1:0-26605 GCA_903364295.1 Serranus cabrilla
TAAGATGAACAAACAGTCAATGACCCATATTAACAGTTACTGTTGGGCAGCGACCTCATTATTATGACGAGAGCTGGGAAGGAGGAAGTATAAAGAGCGACAAAGTCCGCGTTATCAGGCGGTCGGGACGGATGGACGGGTCCAACAACACACGACCTTCAACCAGGGGACGGCTAGTCATGTCCTCTGTCAACAAATAGTCATCTAACACTTATTTTAACTTCTGTACAAGTTAAGTCACATAAAAAAGGAATTCTAACCAATACGGTGATCTTTTCCTACATGTTACTGAGTACCTCTGTTACTCATCATTAACTGTGTGTTCACAACTGCGACTGCTTCACACTTCATCCATCGATTCATTCATCTCTTTCTGCACACTGGAGTCCATAAACAGTCCTGGAAATGCATGAAATGGAAATCACTGGAAAGCTGAGACACTTAATGAGCCAAATCAAGAACGATGAGAACATCATTATCATCTAATACCTGTGACAGAGGGCCCAAACTTCTTTTGCTTGGTGTTGTATTTTATAAGAACATCATGTGGTTTCCAATGCAAAATAATAATTAGAAGAGTAACTACAGCCGACAAATAAATATATGTAATATATAGTACCAGTCAAAACTTTGGACACACCTTCTCATTCAATGTTTTTTTTAATATTTATATTTATTTATTCTTTTCAACATTGCAGATTAATACTGAAGACATAAAAACTATGAATGAAAACATATGGAATTATGTAGTAAAAAAATATATTTATATTTTTGATTATTCAAAGGAGACACCTTTAGTTTTGATGACAGCTTTTCACACTTCTGCCATTCTTAATTTGTGGCCTTTTCATTGTGTTTTAGACCACAAAGCAAAATACTGGCTGGTACTGTACAGTACAACATTTTCTTCTGAAATGCAGAAATATATAGAACTGTATATAAGAACTATCATAAAATGAAAAAACAAAGAGTACTTTCCATCATGACAGGGGCAGAGAGGCATTTTTTGCTTTTGTGAGCGTTTCAATCAGAATTTGATTCAAAGATTCATCATGTCAGAGTAAAAAGTGAGTAAATTGTGTCATGCCTGATACTCAGAGGGACAACATCCAGGTGAAAGGGCAGCAGCCTGTTTCTACCAGGCAGAGTTTTGCTTTTGGTGGATTATAGCTCCAGGAATGAGCAGATGTTAAGAGGATGCCGTTTGCTTGGAATAGCTAATAGTTCATATGAGCTCCTTTGCTTTTGACCTAAGAGCTTCTAAAGTGACCCTGATTTAGCTAAACCTAACAAAGATAAGCCCTATTAGGTCATCTACACTACACCAGCCCTTTTCTGATTGGTGCACTCAAGTCAAGAACCTGTCAGGAGCTCTTGGAGTAACGAAACAGCGACACTTTTAATTTTGTTTATGTTTACTCTGAAATCCAGCAAATTGGATAAAGAAAACGTTTAAACAACCAACTGTAATAAGATGAACAAACAGTCAATGACCCATATTAACAGTTACTGTTGGGCAGCGACCTCATTATTATGACGAGAGCTGGGAAGGAGGAAGTCCGGAGAAGAAGTATAAAGAGCGACAAAGTCCACGTTATCAGGAGGTCGGGACGGATGGACGGGTCCAACAACACACGACTTTCAACCAGGAGACGGCTAGTCATGTCCTCTGTCAACAAATAGTCATCTAACACTTATTTTAACTTCTGTAAAAGTTAGGTCACCAAAAAGCTAGCTTTAACCAAAATGTAACCAAGTGGTTCCATTACCAATGATTAACCGTGTTCAAAACTGCTTTTCTGCTTATCTGGGACCGGGTTGCAGGCTCAGCAAGATCCAGAACACACTGGAGAGATGATTCAGGGGGCTGCAAAAACAGATACACAGTAAGGATTATTCCAGTGCTAGGCTGTGTGAATGCCAGGTGCAAACAGTTTGAACATTTGAGGGATTAATGTCTATTATTGATATGTTTGTATAATCAATAAGTATTGTTTACTTACTGTTGCAGCTCCCTGTAAAATCTCTCAAGTGTTTTCTTGGTCTTCCTCTTGGACGAACCTGGAACCTTCTTTCGACATGAAGAAGCAGAGGCTCTACTTCAAACTTCCTCTGGATGTCTGAGCTCCTCGCCCTATCACTCTATCTCTGGGTGGGCTGGTAGATAGAAGACAGCCAGCTACAGGTATTTCCAAGGGACTTTTTTTTGAGCACTTTAATTGATATTTGATTCAAAGATTCATCATCTCAGAGTGAGAGTGAATAAAATGTATCCTGTCCAATAATCATAACGAACAGGGGGACAACATCCAGTCTGTTCCTACCAGGCAGTGAACTTGGTTTTGGTGGATTAAAGCTCAAGGAACGAGCAGATGTTCGGAGGATGCCGTTTTCTTGGAAGAGCATCTTATGTCTAACACCTAGTTCATCTTATCGTATTGGCTTTCTAAAGTGAAAATCCAAGAAAACCCCAAATAATTATAGTCAATTCTGATAACAATCATGTCTATTTTGTTGCAAAGTATATCAATGAAACTGATCTTTTTTTGTACAAATTTGATTTTGCTTCCAGACTTTTGGCCTGTAGTGTACTTGAACTCTTTCACTCGGGTTCAGACTGTCAGACTGTCAGACTGACAGACTGACAGACTGATCATCTCAAAGCGATGAGTAAAATGCATCATGAGCGGTGATTCTGCTTTATGGGTTAAAGTTCGTTTCTGCAGCAGATGAAGGCACCTCCCCAGGAGGTACGAGCAGCTGTTCAGAGGATACAGTTTTCCTAGAAGAGCATCTTATGTCTAAAACCTGTTGTAGATTATATTAGCTGCTTTGCAGTTGACCTTAGACCTTCTGAAGTGCCCTGATCTCCTTAAACCGAACCAACATAAGCCCTATTAGGTTCATCTGCACCATCCCTTTTCAGACTGATGCACGTCAGTCTGTCAAGTGATACTAATGGCTTCACCTGGAGCTCAAAAACAAAACAAAAGAGTAATGTTGTTGTTGCTCTGAAATCCAGAAAACTGGATATGAAGGAAAACGCTGACCATGAGGAGAGGGAGAAGACTTTGAGGACTTTTGATGTGGAGTTGATGAAGCTGGAAAACCAGAATTCATCTTTAAAAAGTCAAAATCTCTCTAAAACATGCTAAATCTGAGTGCGGCTGCAGTAACACAAAAGACAATCTACTCGAGCCCGACAGATTGGATCACACAATATATAATGCCAAAAATGTTACTTGTTGTGATTTAGAAATAGTGCTACATATTAACCTTTTAATTACAATTTTTTAATAACCAGCGAATGACTTAATGATGTTTATTTAGCTATTTATTTTATTCCCATTTATTCTGTGTTTTCTGCTATAATTTCTAGTCTCGGTTGTTTGTATAATGTTTAATATTGTTAAACATTATTTAATACAGTTTTATGGTTGAGAAAGTAGCTCTCTGGGTATATCTGCAGAGAAAAATCAGTGCACAATCCACATAAAAAAGGTATATTTTCATTCAAGCTCCAAAAATGACTATATCGACCACCATATGGATTAATTTTTTACCTCTAAAATCAGTATTGGCATCAGTCTCAAATTGGTCGGGCTCTACAATCTACCGATGTCACCAGGTCAAAGACTCCAGCCAAGGATTTACCACCAGATATTAAGACAGCTCTTTAGTCTCCTCCCATGTGTCAGAAAGGGGCTTTCAGTGTCTTTATCTATATGGTTTTACCATGGTTTCCGCCATCATTACTACAACTTCTAGAGGTTTCACATAAGCACTCCCTTCTGGTTAACAAGACATGTTTTCGCTTCAAATTGCAGTGCATTATTTTCTGCAAACACAGCTGAAAGTGAACATCACAGACAGCACAGCTCAGAGGGCAAAAGGCCGTCTGAGAAAACACCTTGAGATCTCATTGACGTATACGGGACGAAAGGTTTGTCCCGATATTCCTGCATCAGCACCGGGAGTGCAGGAAATAACCTCTGGCATTCAGAAAAAAAATCCTTTCCTCAATAATAGAGAACTCATCCGCCATCAAAGACTGCAAATCTTTTAGTATTTATATTTTTTGTTTGTTTTTCCCTTTTAAATCCTTGTGCAGAAAATTGCTGCTCATCCCATTAGAGAGCTCCAGGAAAACACAGAGCAGATTGAACAAATCGTGGAGGATCCTCGCTTTCACCGTACAACAACAAGAGACGGAGGATCAGGACTCAATTTGGGATCCGTCTCATGGGAAGGAGACAAATATCAGGCTTACGTAGACTCCGCTCGAACGACATCTTTAATTTGGTCTGGTGACGTGACAACAACCCCAAAAAAAAGAGGCTTCATTTCGTGGGGAGTTTTAAACTGAAAGTGTTTTGGTTTAATCAGAAAGACGAACATTTCATTGCATTTCTTTTAAAAAGCAGCCGACAATCACATCCAGTGAAATGAGTGATATATTAATAAATAGAATATATAACAGTATATATAAAATAATCATGTGCTGCCCAAAGATTAGAAAAACATAAAACATTTTGTATCTGCAAAAATCCCAAGAAATCTCAAGAGGATGGTGGGCCGACATAAAGTCACTCTTATAATCTGAAAATCCTCATAAAGAAGGAAGAGAAAGTATTAATAAATGCCACATTCCCCACAGATTTAGTCTCGTGAAATAACTTACATTTGAAGGAATTTAATCAAAGTGCGCCCCAAGTATGCAGACTGGTGGAAAAAAAAGTGGTTTATGGAAAAACAAATGTGAAAAAGTACGTTTACGGCTGAAGTCAAAAAGCTACTGAATTAACCGACAGTCTGCACTGTATCTGCTGCAAATTAACCTCCTAATCTGTTCTGCAAACAGGCAAAATGCTAAGCTTTTATTCAAAGTAAGTATTAAATAAAAATCTTTTCTTCCTGTAAACCAGCAATAAGATTAAATATTTTTCATATTAAGCCCTGAGTCCATGACATATTGTTCAGCAGTAATGCCGGATACAAGCAGATTTGTTTGATCTGTGATTAAATCAGTGATAAACATTTTTCCTCTTCCTCTGTCTCTCTCCTTCCCATATGAATGTTTTCATCTTTTTCTTCATTTCTCATGCAAAAATGTAGATCAGGTGTTATATTTATATGGCAATACATGCAAGTTGCTCTCAACTGACTGACTGAAGTGGCATTCAAACGTGTGATTTAAACGTACAGTACTGTAGGAGTTCTGCAGGGGTGACATGTTTTTTAGGCCAACCCAGAAGTTAGAATCACCCTGTTTCCCTTGACAAATTTTTTTTTTTTTTTTTTTACATTGGATTAATGCAGAAAATAAGGCTGTGTCCACCAAAGAATTGATCCCAGCTGAGAACATCAGGTGCACACTTAAGAGCACTTGACGTGTTTTTTTTCCAGCTGAGACACTTCGGTTGCATCTTGTTTCTATAATACAGAAAATCTACAGAACATATACATGCCGAGCTCCTTGTCATGTTGCTGCCGTTTTGCTTCAGAAAGTGACAATAAAGTCAACAGATAATCTTGACAAATGAACGCTGCTTTTATGATTTTAAAGTTTGAACGCATTCATCAGACATTTTTTAAGACACGTAAAAGCTTTAAAATTCAGAAGTGGGGTTTTTATCGACGGACTTTATGTCAAAGATGAAAAAATCTGTATGCTTGTTTCGACCTTATTTCAAACATCAAACCCATAAAGAAAAAATACTGACTTTGAGACGAGGCAACCGGAAATACCAAAAAAAACTCACTTTTGGGTTGTAGGACTGTTTCCGACCCATTATGGCACCATAATGCCACTTACCACACTTACCATTTCATTTCAGGATCAGGTAAACTACAACAAACATAGTGTCGACGGACGTGTCTGTGGCTGTGCATTGTCCTGTGGGTTGGTTTTAAATGTTTGTTATTACGGTGAGAAACGTTGTGTTTAAAGTCCAACACATTCAGGCATTCCTTCTCATAGTAAAAAATAACTTTAACATGCATTTTGAAATGCATTATTAACCTTTGCACCATTGTGAGTTCCAACATTCATGCATCCAGCATCCAGATCCAGACCTGATCTTCCCGGCGCTCTGATCCAGCAGCCGGCTGCACTAACTCACGTCTCGCTCCAGTTTCTCTCTCAGTTTGTGGAAAGCAGGTCTCCTGCGCGGTTCCTGTTCCCAGCAGATCCTCATCAGGGAGTAAACGCTGGGGGGACAGTCCTCGGGAGCCTCCATGCGATAGCCCGCCTCCACTCTCTCCTTCACCTCCTTCAGGGACTGAGAGAGAAGGTGACGAATTAATAAACTGTTAATACCTATAAGTGAATTTAACAGTTGGGACTAGAATTAGTGCCAGTTTTACAGTTTACACCCATGTCGGTCCAGACTCATATATGTAGTGAAGACCATAGAATTTTATTTATTTATTTTTTAGCACAATGTAAATTATCACTATGTTGCCATGGATGATTCCAGTGAAAAATGTCTAGAAATAACAGCCAGGAAAGTGTTTTTGCAGAACATTATGTCAAAGTGAAGTTGACCTTTGACCTTTTGGATACAAAACAACAAGCATTTATCCTACAAGTTATTTGTTTGATATTTTCTCATAATTGCCATATGAAGTTTCAGTTATGACCAAAAACATGTTTTGTGAGCAGAGGCGCTGCTCACACACACACACACACACACACACACACACACACACACCTGTTGACTTGGACTCTCGGCCAACAGACAACTAATTAGAAGGGGCTGACTTTAATTGAGAGGAACACAAACTGGACCTAATAAATGGACGTGCGTACATACTGTCGCAGGCTGTAATTAGCAGGTAATCAGCTGCATTTAAAAGGACACCAGGGTGCAAACGGGACATGCTAACCAGCCCCCCTCCACCTAATGCTGCCTTATCCTGATGTCCTCAGTGACCCCCGGCCTCCGCGGTCAGGGAGCACGGATTACCTGAGAGCAACTAGTGTGACAAACAGAACCGTGTTTAAGCAGCAGAGTCTCTTCCTCTCCAGAGTGTCTCAGTGTCAGCGTGATCTGGTCCCACGTCAGACTCTGCTTCCCCTGTTACGACGTCTAATGTACACGACACAGGAAGAGAGACGCTTCCTCTTCCTCCAGCTGATCTAGTAGATTAGTTAATCTGACAACAATTAGATTATTTCTATATGTCGTCCTTTTCACAATGTGCATTAAAGCTCTATCCTTGCTGACGCACTCCTGTGAAGCTGTTTCCTGCTCAGACGCAGTAAGTCGTCCCAGGCGTTGGCGGTCTAGTGACGTACCTGACCACAAAGCCTGGCAGCTTCCCAGGAACACGCCTACTACGAGCTACTGACACCAATCCTGAGGTGACATAATAACACAGTTAAGTAACACACGTTCCTGTCCGTTTCACAGAGTTTCATCTTTCCAGATTCTTTATAAAGTGTCTTTTCTCAAAGAACATAAAGAAGAAAAATATTGAAAATATATGATGTCAAATGTGTTCTAGACCGAACTTGGCAAGTGGTTTGAGTGATCCGACCACAATGCGCCTTGGAACCTGTTTATACCTGTATTTAGAGTGTAAACAGGTTAAAATTCAGCTTTTTTATTCGTGAGTACAGGGACAGAAACAGAAGAGATGGAGGTCTGAAACTTCTCAGACAAAAAGTGTTTGTGCAGCTGTTTCATAATGTCGCAAATCTTCCACAGTACATTTATTGCACAAGAGACTGATGCAAAAACACAACTTGTCTTTTTTGCCCACATTAACCCCCTGAACCCCAGGCAGTTTCAGGGCTTTCCTCCTAATTATTTCTCTCCGTGTCCTGGTATTTTACTGCAGTGTTTAAGTCTTGCACCTCGATGGAAACAGCACATTCATGGCCAGATGTAAGGACTCAAAAAAGTTATTTGTGCACTATGACAGTTATAATAGCATAAAGAAATTTGAAATCAAATGGAGGCTCCACATGCTATAAAGATTCACTTATTTAAAGTTTACAACCACTTCTTAAAATATCCTCGGTCCTCTCCTCTCTGGTCTGTGTAAACTGCCTGCAGTTCAGTCAAAGTTTCATTTTACTTTTGCCACATGACTGTGCAGCATTTAGTGTTTTTAGAGGGTCTGGTGCAAACACTAGACACAAAATGTTAAATAACATGTGTAGAATAAAGTCATCTTGATGAAATGTCATTATTTTCAGCTTAGATTTGATTTGATTTATTCAAGGATGTTTACAGTTTCTGGCTATAATGAATACTAGATTTCAGTTTGTTATTTGTATTTAAAAAAAAATAAAACCAACTGGTGGGTTGTTGGTTCAGAGGGTTATGATATGATGAGTTAATTAGTGAGTAAACACGCCGTATCTTGATTTTGTTGCTTTGTGTCAGAGCCAGCCGAGCTGTTACTTCCTGTTTTAAGTCTCTATACTAAGATAACCGTTGTAACTGATATGTCGGTAATGCACCTACCTGACCTACTGACACACCCATATAAACGCACACAGACAGACACACACACACACATTAGTAGTGTAACAGTGACATGTTGTGGTGCTACACACCATCTTAGGGTACGGCTGACGTCCGTATGAAAAGATCTCCCACAGAAGAACTCCGTAGCTCCAAACATCTGACTTTGTGGAGAATTTCTGCACAATAGGAACAAATAAAGAAACATATAAAACATAATTAACCCTTTTTTAGAAATACTTTGTGTCTGTTGTTATAAACCCAGTAAGGGAAGTGATGCTGGAGAAAGATTTACATCTTTACTCATTCAAAGACAGCAGATAAACCATTAGTTAACTATTAATAGAGCAAGATTTTAACACTTATGCTTCTTTATTAAATACCCATAATATCATAAGAATCACTGTGACTCGCAGCCTTCCTTCCTTTTTGTTTTTATTCTAACTTATTCTTTACTTTAAATTATGTTAAAACACTTTAAAACCCAACAAAGTAGCAGAAACTACCGTTAAAATAAGCTGCTGGAGTTTTCAGTTGAAATGACAGTGAATAATTAAGTTATGTCAGAAACAGATACAGAATTATAAAAACAAACACCAGACTTTGGCTCTTTAAACTGACCTCTTTCTTCAGAGCTTCGGGGGCGGTCCATTTCACCGGCAGTTTGGCGTTGTCCGACACCTTGGAGTCCAGCTTGGTCAGGCCGAAGTCGCTGACTTTGGCCTCGCTGTCGTCAGAAACCAGCACGTTACGAGCTGCCAAATCTCTGTGGACCAACTTCTTAGACTCCAGGTACTCCATCCCCTCACACACATCACTGAACACACAGAAACAACCGTCAGACACGGCAGCAGAGGACGAATGTAACTAAGTACATTTACTCAAGTACTGAGGTACATTCTCTTTACTTTAGTATTTCCATTTAATGTAAGTTAAGACTACTTTACCACATTTTAGGGGCAAATATTGAACTTTTAACTCCACTAGATTTAGCTGCCAGCTATGATATGATATGAAATATGATCAGTTTAAAATGATCATGCATGTTTATTAATGAAACACAAACATAACAGTATTTTGAGTAGTTAAAATCAGCCCTACCTGGACAGCAGTAAAATGCTGCTTACATAACTGCATCAAAACTAATAATACAATAATATATAAAACAATCTGAGTGGGTTCATTCTGCATAACGAGTACTTTAAGCACATTTCAATGCTGATACTTTTGTACTTTTACTGAAGTAAGAAATCTGAATAATTCTTCCACCACTACACAGCAAAATGTAGATATAGTTACAAGCAGTTTCTGCATTTATGGACCAAACTCTAACACACAGCAGTAAAATCATCAGAGTTTTTCTTTGAACTTTGAACTCACAGAGCAAAGCGGAGCAGCTGAACTGAGTCTATAACTGAACGTCCTCTCGTTCTGAGAAAGTTGACAAGGTTTCCCTGCAACATAAACACACATGTAAACAAATAATACACTCAAATGAAGTTATTTTATAGGACACAACACATAGAAATACAGCAAACAGGACACACCGTGGTTGGGTTGGTGCTTACACAAGTTTTTAAGTACTTTAAAATGTTACCTAAAGTCATAAGCTGCTGGGTTTTGGCCTAATGTCATTAACAAGGAGAGGAAGTCTTTTAAACAACCTGGAGGGAAGCCAAACACGGCTCAGAGCGTCCCTTTGAGCTGCACCCCCTGAAATATTGGTATACAATAACTGGAAATACATTTGTAATGGTTTATAATAATATTAATATTGAAATGACATGAAGCTTCTATCGCTGCTGGGAAGTTTGAGGAACATATTTTCTGAAGCCACGCCTGTTAATTCCAGTTTGTTTTAGGTATTATTGTGCATTTAAACCTGCACACATTTATTTTGCTTTTTAATTCTCATTAACTGCTCAGAGGTATTTTTCTCTTTCAGTCCTTGTAATGAGGCATCTTCAATCAGCGCTTAATATCTATTTATTACACCTATTTATATGATCCTTTTTAATGTTCTGGTTGTTATTATGATCGTGTTTTATTTTCCAGCTGAGCGCGGCTGATAAATGAACTGTTCTTTACCTTCGTCATGAGCTCTGTGACAATATGAAGCCCTTTGTGAAGAATGACGCCCAACAGTCGCACCAGGTTTTTATGCTGGAGCTTCCTGGAGGGAGTGAATCCACGTTTAAAACACTGACATGTTACATTTCATTCAAAATCATGTGATCATCTGCACAATAAGCCAAAACAAGTTCATTTTTCATAAGCATATTGAACTAGTTTTATCATCTTATCAACAAAAGTGAGGAAATCTTGGGACTCACGTCATGACCGTCGTCTCCTGCAGGAAGGCCTGAGCTGTGACATCACATTTAATGGTCTTTACTGCCACCCGCTGGCCCAGATACTCTCCTTCATAAACAGCTGCAGGTGAGACACACACAGCATTTACTCATCACGTCCAAACTCACTGAGACGGAGTTATTATTTACTGCAAACGTTTGACGACACTTTTCATTATTCATGTTGAAAAGGTAGAAAGATAATCAAAGCTGCTGCAGGACAGTGAGTCGGCATTTTAGGGGGAGGACCAAATATTAGCAGACCATTCATATTTAAAACCTCTTCTTTCCACATTAGCATGTTTATTCTCACTTTCAACCTCAGACACAAGTCATGATCCTGTTGAGCTTCCTGCCAACTGAGAAACCAGCGATCGCTTCACAACTTCACACTGAAGCAGATTTCAATGTGTCACAAATTCAGTGATCAAGGCAAAATTCAGAGAATTTGTGTACAACCCAGTGCAATAAAAAAATGGAAGCATCATTTTTAATTAAGATCTTTAGATTTAATTTTATCATAACAAATACTGTCTTAAGTTTTCAATTGAATATATGCACAAAAGATGATCAGATTCTGTTTTATTTACATTTTAAACAGAGTCCTACATTTACTGGACTCAGGGTTGTACTTCTAGACAACATAGAGATTCCTGTTGTTTATTTTTTTTTTTTACAGTGGCAGGATTGCTCCATAAGTTACAAACTGAAGTCGTTTGATGCTATATTTCCATTGACTTCCATCGTTTACGGTATCGCATTTAAAATGTTGCCAAAAAGTAAATTTTTAAGATAAAAATCATTCCACACAAGTTACCACTAAACATTTTGCTGTTGAGAATTTGTTATAATGCAAACATCTGACAGGATCCTTTGTGGAGGATAAACACAGGACTGATTTCTTATGAAATGTCAAAGTTGTAAACTTTCGATGACATGTGTAGCGCCACCATCAGGGCTTAAGTCCACTAAGCCGGTTGAAGAAGTTTGGCACATGAGGTTGGACCCACAAAGAAGAGAAGATAAAATAAACGCTCACCACCAAACTCCCCCTCTCCAATAATCTCCCCCAGCTTGAGCTTCGTGATGTCCAGCAGCCATCCAGCTGGAGAGGAGAGAGACACACGAACTGTCAGCCTGACGCGTCTCTGCACACGCTTCGTCTACACAGATCGAGTGTTATAATCAGACTTACTTTTAGAAAGCTCCAACTCCGCTGACTTTGTTCCTTGTTTTTGTTTGGGCTTCAGAAGAGTTGTGGCGATGGAGCCTTGGTTCTTAGAGTAGAACTGCAACAGACAGAAACACAGAAACAGATATTTATAGTAGATGTTTTAAATATCTGTAAAATCTGCAGTTTATTCAGTTTGTTCTTTCTACAAACTGTTTGCCCTACATCAGCTTTATGCATGTTTTATTACGTTTATCATGTCACATGTAACTCCTTTTTAACTTCACCTTTACAGTCTTATCTTTCTTTTTCTTCCTTATACATATTTTATTACTGTTGTTGGAGGGAGTCCGAGACTTTTCATTGCCAACAACTGCTTCCATGTACTTGCTGTGCAAGTGACGATGACGTCTTTATTTATTCATGTGGTTTAATTTGTTTCACTTCCTGGTGCAGGCTGCTGCTGCCTCTGGTGTTTCTTCGCTATAATTTGATGAGATTTAAAATAGCATTTCCTTTGTATTCTCGTTTTATCTGTTCTGTTGTATTTGTATGAAATACACAAATGAATTCTGACAGATGATAAATTAAGAACTTGTAAAACACGTTATTATTTTCTGTAGTTCTAAAGAAAATGACTGTCCACAGCACACAGGAAGCCTTTGATCAAAGGTAAGCACTGCGGTTTGACAACAACCTATTTTTACCTTAAGAAATTATGAGAAACACTACACTTCATAATGCAGGTACACTCTTCAGCATCGGTCTAAAGTCTTTGTTTCCTCACAACAACATTCAAAGCACTGAGGGGAAGCAGCTGGATTCAATTACACAAGAAAACCATGACACAGTGACACATCAGAGGCTGGTTTTACACCGTCAGCAGTCTGCCAACGCTGAGACAAAAGAGCATTTGTGACTTGATTCAGGCCAAATATTCATTTGGATAGTCTCCCTGTTTCTCTCTGGCAGGAGTTAGTCAGCCGGTCTGACTCAGGCCTGAAGCCATCTGTGGCTCGCTGATAAGACGGAGCTGAGCGAGAGCCGGCTGTCTCAGCCCTCAGTGCACCCTCACACACAAACAAGCCTCACACAGATAAACCATAAAAGGCCTGTGTTTCATGTGTTGTCCTGTCTTCTGCTCGACACGTGAAATATATTTTTACACTGGAGCCAGATGTGGTGGTGTTTTTCTTTTAGGCTGATAAACCAGAAGCCATAAATACAGCAGGTGGTTCCCACACACTTCACACGAAATGTCTATTTGTGACGTGTTTCATCGATGTTTCATCCACACATTTAAGTTCTTCTGGGATTTTGTGTTTGTTGTCCCTGATTGTCACACAGAATTACACAGTTTGGGCCTCTTACCTCGATCATGTCGATGAGGTTGTAGAAATACTCCGTGTTGTCGATAGTCAGCTTGTTGTTCTGATAAATCACCCGGTAGTGGACGACCTCTCCGGAGACGCTGATACACAGGACGTAGTCGCCCGGATGGCGGATCGACTCTCGGACCAGGAACAGCCCGTCCTCGGCCGGCTGGAGCTTAGAAACCGCCTCTGGACCCGAGATCTTCCCATGAAACCAACTAGTGACAGACAGCACACGGACACAAACACATCTGCATCATAAGTTCCACGTCTTTGCGGTGGAAACCTGGAATAAAGGCTCCCAACAAGCCAAACGTGCGACACAAGCAAGTTGGTGCAAACATGATCTGTTTTCAAGCTGCCAGGTCACAAAATACCCGGACAAATAAATTGCAGAAACGTACAAAGCGATCTGCTACCGATCCAGACGTGGTTTTAAGACAATCTGAGGACGAGTAGCACAGATCATGTTTTCACTATGCAGGGATTTGCACTATGGAAGCACTTTTCAACAAAGCAGCATTAATTGACAGAACAACAGCATCACTCAAACGTTTTCCCGACCATATAAGGAAGGAGAAAACACAAAGAAAGCAGCTATACTTTTCTTTTTAAATAATCTGAGTAACATTTTTGCTTTTGAAAGAATATTTGTTGGATGGAAGAAACTTACATTTTTGAAAGAGAGAATATATGAAATATATTAAGTTTTTCTTCTTCCTAAGATGCAAAACCTGCCGAACCAAAACTGTGGTGAAAACAACAGTTTACAGACAAAAAAGGGAAGTTGTGATGATCAACAGTGAGACCTTGTTTGTTTGCAGCCCAACACACTCTGTATGGTCACAAGATGCGTTTTCATGATTGAGAAAGGCAGCAGCTCAAGTTAGACACTCGTATGTCTCTGTGTCACAGTCACACCACTGTGTGTTTAAGTCTGTATGTCCGTATGTGCGACAGCAGTGATCATCTCATGTGAGCAGCACAGAAAAAGAAGCTAATTTAAGAGGAAGAGGACACATACGGCATGAGGCTGAGGCTGGGGTCCACACGCAGAGCCTCTCGCTCTCGCACATTGGTGGAGTTTATGAGTCCCTCCTCTCCTGTGTTGTTGTGTCTGGCCTTGTAGTATCCCTTCTTCTAGAAAAGAGCAAAGACTTAAAGTCAAATAGTGAGAAAAAGAAGAAATACATATGCACTGTCTGTCGCTGCTTCTGTACCCGTCAGTACCGTGCTCGTGTCAACAATAGAGAGGATGTCTCCTTTGTGGTAAGACAGTTCTCCTGGTTTGGGTTTCTTGTAGTCCCCCTTGGCTACACACTGCGTACCTGCAGCCCAGCTCATCTGCAGAACGACAGGAACAATCAGAAAAAATAATAAAAGAGGCTCAAAACCAATAACACCACAGTGTCTGTCGGAGACAGGAGTCAGAGTTTAACCCTGAGTAAAGATCATGTTTTCTTCTCATGTGATGTCAGATGCTGGCCATACATCCTGCTTTTTTTAAGTAAACATGAGTCCAATAACATGAAAACTAACATATTTCTCCTATACTATTATCTAACTGTTTCTCTATATTACTGTGTAAATGTTCTTACCACAAGAACTGGCTGGATGTATTAACACAGTAAAGATTCAGTCTGAAGGATTTTAGTCACGTCTATTAAATTAAATCTAATACTTACAATATGATTTAATTCCTGTGTATGAGTACAGTGAAAGGACAAACCAAACACTGGCTCTACAGAGGATTTTTACATTTCCTGAAGGCCATCATAGGTGTTCCTACATGCTTGGAAGAGGAGGCTGAGTGGAGGGTTTTCAATCTGCAACCTCACCACCAGATGCCACTAAATCTCACACACTGCTCGTCTGAAAATGACAAATATTGCTTTATTTAATGAGAATGCTTTACTAACTTACTTTGAACAGTTTCATAATTAAAACATGTGCTGACCAACTCTGCTCACATTCACTAGTGGAAAAAGTACTCAGATCATTTACTTAAGTAAAAGTACAAATACCACACTGTGAAATTACTCCACTACAAGTAAAAGTATCAGCACCAAAATGTACTTAAAGTATCAAAAGCTGCAGAATGGATCCACTCAGATTGTTTTTATATAGTCTTAGTATAGTATTAGATTATTCATATTGATGCATTTATGTAAGCAGCGTTTTAATTTGAAAAAGATAGAGCTCATTTTAGTAACTTAATATACTGTTAGGTTTAATTAAAAAAAGAGCTTTAATTAAAAAATGTAGTGGAGTAAAAAGTACAATATTTACCACAAAATATAATGGAGTAGAAGTTTAAAGTTACATAAAATGGAAATATTCAAGTACACATACCTCAAATGTATATTTAAGTACAGTACTTGAGTAAATGTACTTAGTTACATTCCATCACTTCTCATATTTGACCAAAGAGTTTGTAATGAAATTATGTGAGCCAGCTACCATCACACACTTTTACATCATTTATCAAAGAGTAGCTGAAGAAACACATTTCAAATATCTGTGCAGGTTAAGAAAGCAAACATAATGTTTTTGTTTTCCTGACCCTTAAAGGACCACGTGCACCCAGAGACCCCGGTCTCCCCTACATACCTTTGTCATGAGCAGAGCAGGAGTCTGTGTTGAACACCTGTCGAGATTTAAAAAAAAAAAAAAAAAAAGTCTCAATTAACAATAACATTAAAATTTTAATATATATAAAAAATACTGTGCATAAATGTCGAGCAGTAGCTGCTGTCGAGGCTCGTGGATCTAGAAATACAGACAGCAGATATGAAGATGTTGACAGCTCTGTGGCTCGCTGCTTCCGTCGCATAAATTAAGAGTGAAACGCCCCGGACAGCTTGTTCGGTCTGGCTTCTTGTCGACATTAATGTTTCAGTACCTGCGGGTCTCCTGATGGATACCGACAGCCACTCCGTTATCTGCAGGAAAACCACTTCAAACCCCTCCTCTGTGTCTCCTTCAGCGGGGACATTGTCCGTCACATTTCCTCATAATAACAGCTCGGCAGGAATCGAAACTAAATATAATTATACCAGCCGACACGTCCAGTAGCTCCAGCAGCTGTGGACTCATATCAGTCCGCCGGACCACTTCCTCAGTTTTTAGGAAAGTCGGTTCATAATTCATGAGGCGACGCAAGACGTGACGCTGCGGGTGACCTGACCTCCGCTGCTCAGAGGCGTCTCTTCATAATGTAACAGTTTGTAGTGATGCACGTATCAGGGGTTGTCTCTTACTTTGCACCGTATTCCTTGAATATTAAAATAATGTGTTAACTGCAAGAAATACAAATTAATGACAGTACCTGAGAACTATAAGCCAGTAGAATCGCTGCAAAATTAATTTTATATTTTTTTTACTCCATCAGTCAAATTTGTTACGAGCTGCGTTATAGTAATAATAATAAGAATTTTATTTTAATGATCTAATTAATTTTACACTTATTTTGTTGACGAGTCTGCCAGAGGGGTGGGGTAGGTGGAAAGCATCTTTTTAGGCTATTTTTTTTTTTTTAATTCATGGTATATTTTTCACTTTTCCTGAACCCAATCAACATATTTGAATATACTTTGAATTGTATACCGTTACTGAATACAAGTTGGATGGCATAATTTTGTAAAATATTGAACTATATTGAAAATATCGCATCTTATACAAAAAGAAGAAAATTCTGCAAATATTCCCCTTTCTCCCTTTTTAAACGTCCCTGGGGGAAATGTAACACACTTAATTCATCACCCATGGGTGTATAAAGACCACCGACCAACAGATTCAGCTTGTTGTGGTAGGAAGATGTAGACAATGTTTTTGGGATAAGTGAAGTAACTACTAGTGACAATATACAGTATGGAAAAATTATGTTTTTGGGAAAATGAATCACAGAATTTGGGCTTTCTAGGACCCTCTGTGCAGGTAACCGCTCACACTCTGAACACCCTAAGGGGGGGAACAAATCTGAGACAACCATCATGAGCAGCAGGACGCAGTGGTGGCTTAGAGACACAGGATGGGAGACGGGTTCCTCTGGCCACAGGTGGGACGGTACAGCCGGTCCCTCTGTGTGGGCAGTAAACCAAACATGCAGTGGGAGAATGAGTCACTCATTAGAGGAAGTAACATAAAAACATAACTCACAAAGTCTGGAGATGACACCATGTCTAACAGCCACCAGCTGGACGAAGGTTAGAAAAGAGAAGTTAGATGATCTAGTTTGTTTGTTTGTTTGTTTGTTGGTGTTCTGATTTTGATGCCAATAAACCAAAGTGAAGACAGCTCACTCTCATTCCTGGTTCTCTCGTGAGTGTGTGCTGCCTCACATTGACAGATTATCAGTGTTGAAGTCTGAATTTACAGTCATTTTTGGTCAAAAATAAAACTGGTCCCAAACCTCAACCACAACACGGTGCAGGTGGTTGATTCCTATGAGAGTTATATCATTGTCAGTTGTCTGTATAGTAGATTTATTGGATTATAATTTCTTCAGTGATAAGATAACCTCTGACTACTTGCATTCAATTCAATATTATAGTCTTGTTATTTTTAGAGAAATTGTCAAGTGTAATATTTATCAGTGCACGATGAAATTCTCTGTATTTCAAGTAGTCTGTGAGTTAAGAAGAAAAATGCCCCCGGTCTGAGATGAGGGATGATGTTTGGTTGGGTAAAAGTTCTGTTATCTTCCTTTTTTTAACATAATTAAAGAGGGAATTTAAATACATCATCCATAAATCATTATTTAAAACAAAAAACAAATAGTAGTTAAATCATTATTACCAAAACTGGCAATCTGACAATGTTTTAAAACTGCCATAATTTAAAGACATGGTCACAAATGTAGTCAAGTAATCCTCAGCAATTTAAGGTAATCTGATTACATACAATCCATTACTGCCCAACCCGGCAGACAACATAACCCAGGACACAAAATGGCTTAAAAGTGTTTTAATACCGCCCCTTAATTTTACGCGACACTACAAAGACATTCAAATAATAAGGACAGCAACGTTCACACTCTCCATTTGGGCAATACAAAATAGATTGCAACATCCTTCAGAAATAAAATAAGCGGTACTTATATACGGTGCTCTCCATAACTCAAACTAAAAACGGCACAATAATTCTCTCCTCGCGTCAACTTTTAAGCCAAAGAGTTGTGCAACTGTCCCTCCCCCATCCTACATCTTTGTGAAATAAGATTATTACAATATTAATCTGACAAAAAAACAACTCATGAATGTTCCCCTTACTCTGTAATACACAACATGATGCAGGCACAAGGAAGAAAGTCAAAGGACTACTTGATCATTACAGTAGATATTCAGTCTTATTTTTTCGGACTAAAGCTTCTCTCTTATGCTAACCATACTCTGGAAGAAAAAAGATTGCTAGGCATAATTATTTAGATGAGAAAATTATGGCTGCATACAGTAACATTGTCATTTCATAAGTGCTTCATTCCCTCAGCATGCTACAGACTGTGCAACATAAGACTCGTCTCTCCTCAGAGAGACTTACGCTCCAGTGTGACCTCCACAGAAAAAAACAAACTCTTTCTCGCTAAACCTTTACTGACGTATTTTCAAGGGGAAGTTATTTTAGTGTTGCCTTGTTTTTAAGGTGTGAGGATGCCTCAGGTTTTCAAAATGTATGAGGAGGAAATGTTGAAACGGTGCTTTAGAGAAGAGAGTTCATGAAGGTCACACTAATTTACCACTAATGTGTCATCTTAGGCACAATGAACATCACAGTTCTGAATGTATAGGTCTCCTGTGATTTCTCTCACAGTTTCAAAGCTTTAAACTTAAACCCCATCGTTTTTGTTTGTTTGTTTAGCAGACTGACAAACACATTTCAGTGTACAAATGTCGTGCACCAGCGTTATGTCAGCGACTCAAGCAGTCAAGTTCAGCCTCTTCAAGAAATAAAGCTTAAGGTGCTGATGATTTAACTGAAGGCTTTGACATCAGAGAAAACAATACGACTGTAGTGGTTTAAAGTGATAGTGCAGATGTATTTTCAGTGGGGTTGCATGAGGCCACAGGTGTTGCTGGTCTACCGCTGCATGGTCAGTTTGTGTTATTGTGTAACTTTGTTGAATCTAAACTAACCGTTTGAAACACGAGCCACAATAACAGAAAATGAAACTTAGCCATCGAGGCAGCGGTAGACCAGCAACTAAAGTGCCCTGTGAGGTTCAGTTACTGCTTTTGTCAATGGAGTCTGGTGGCTTTGAAGGCAGAATAAATAACAGCGTCACAGTTCTTCATCAGAGCGGATCGGTGCTGCTGCCTGCTTCTCCAAACTCCAGGCGTGCTGCAGGTAAAACACTGAAGAGTGTCTCATACAACCCCACTACAAAACACCTAAACTATCCCTTTAACTGTTGTGAATAAACTGAAGAAAGATGGACAGAAGTTAGTGTGCTGAATTATACTGGAGCAGAATAAAGCGTTCAGTCATTTCAATAATTTTTTTACTGAGCCAATTTCCTCTGCACACTTTAAAAGAGCCTGAATCTGCAGGTAATTACTATACAAGAGAAGGATTTGCAGTACAGATTCTCAAGCTTCAGTCTCCTCTTCCCCAGACTTTACTCCTCTTAATTCAAGGGCAGACATGTAACATGTACAGTCAGTTATATTCATATGTTTATAGCTGCGTGTTAAGATTGTTTTCAAGATAAGAAAATTTGAAAGTTGTGACATTCTACCAGTCTCTAAACTAGCAAACGCCTCCGCTCTGAAGGCAGGTGTCAAGCCTTCTCTACTTCTTCCTTCTTGTCTTTTTTGCCCTCCCCCTCCCCTTCGCCCGTGTCGCTGCCGTCCCGTCGGCGTTTGCGGTTGCGAGCGCTGGCCTTCGACGCCGGCAGAGACTCCATGCCCAGCACCTTGTGGATCTGACGGAAAGCAAGCAGCCGCAGAGCATGCTGGAACCGGAAAAAGAGGAAAGAGAAATGTCGGTTTGTACAGTCATACAGGCCCACAGGAAACATCCACTGTGGATGGTGTTAATGGTGACATACTCCAAACTACATAATTGTATAATAAATCAGAGTAATATCAGTGTGCAGTGGTATTCATTCATTGTCCTCGCTGTGACGGAAATTAAATTAGCATGGACCTGCTGCTGGTTCCATAAATAACACCTGCACCCAGCACTAAAGCTACCTCACACTGTTTCACTCTTTACCCACAGTTTAAAACTGGCTCATCTATTTATAACTACAACAAACACCTGAAACAAACACAGTTGTTCTGAGTTACTAAAAGTGAATCCACACATTCTAGCTAATCAGAATATAAACTTTTCCATGTCAGTGAGTTAAATGCTGCCTGTACCTGTGCGCTGGCCGTTATGTCCTCTCTGGCCTGAAGCATCATGCTTTCTAAAGCATCTGTCTGCTCTTTCTCACAGGGGTCCATCAACCCTGGTCCATCTGCGTAAAGGGAGAAGGAACAGGGACATTTAGAGTCATTCTTCTTTCAAAGATTCAAGTTTGACACAAGCTGGAGAATTATCTGACCTGGCAGCAGGATGCCTGTGGAGATGCACTCCAGGACTCTGCGCATGGCCTCTCCGGGGCTGAGCGGGCCTGCAGCACTGCTGATCACTTTCTCCACCAGCAGCTCCATCGCCTGCAGGGAGTCACACAGAGAAACACACACTGAGTGGAGGAAGAGACTCACAGTGAGACAGTGGAACAAAGTATCTTGACTCTAGATAACTCGGGTGCACGTTGAAGCTATTTCTTCACATACAATAGTCGGACTGTAACGGTTTGTGTATTCATGCTGAACCGTCACAGTACAGCGGTCACCGTTTGGTGCATGCAGGCACACACAATGCACAGTACACAGATTGATGTGAGTTATGCAGAACCAAAGTTTACAAGCACAAGTTACGAAAACTTTTAGCCTCACAGTCAGCAAAATAAATGAAAATAAATGTATCCATAGGCTTCCGACTTTATTCCTGTAGTACTTGCACCAAACAGTCAGTAAATGATGCCATCCCAACACAAACAAAATTATTATTAGCCATTATTAGCCCTTTTCATACTGCATTTACGCAAAAGTGCCACAAAAGTGCTGTTACAAGCTCTGCCATCATTTCGCCTTAGGACACTCATAACAATTTGGTCACTTAATCCCACCTGAGCAAACAAACTAAAGGTGAGAAAATACCCTCAAAGTTAAAAACAAACAGAAAAATGTACATATGCCGTGAAAGATGACACAATATTTTAGAAATCTCACACACCACTTCAGAGACAATTAAAAAGTCAAAACATTAGACAGTTGAAGCCTCTCACCCAGCCGGGCATCTTCCCCCAGGTGGGAACCCGCTGACATAAATCTCTCAGCACCCGAATGATGATCACACAGGACTGCAGCCCGTTGGCACGAGCCTTCACAAGTGAAGAAAATAATATTGTTTTTGATTAGTTTAGACAGATTTCAGTGTTAAATATCTAGATAAAAATCTAGTTGGTGACTTTAAACGTGTGTATTTAGAAAAACAAAAACATGAATGATTCTTCTCAGAACTACAAATCTGTTGAGTGAGTGGAAAAGGGAAGAGAAGATTGCCGCACATGCTTGATTCTAGAAATTTTTTACCAAACAACGTTTTACAAGAATATTGTTATCATTATGTTGGGGCTTTTCTGACAAAGAAACAGGAATAGAAAATGTAGTTTTTCTTCTGTGGAACAACAGAATCACATGAAACATCTGCTTACAAAAGACGACCACATTTGTATTGCTTTAACACAAAACCCCAGTCTGTTTTTAGCATACAAGGAAGTAAGATCAGCTCATTCATCCACTTCTGCAATATAATACTATATACTTTTTTAAAAGAAATATACAATAATTATCATTCCAAATTATAAAGCTTTGTGGGGCATTTTGCCTGTGATGCATTTACCTGAAACCATTTGGCGTGACGGAGAGCGGCCAGATATTCCAGACATTTCCTTTTATTCAGAAGATCAGTGGGGTCCTTTTCAGCCACACCTGCTGGAGATAACAAGCACAAACTCATGAGTTAGCAATACGTAGTAAGTGTTGTTACTGTTGATGCACAGTCGCTGATCAGGGATGAAATAGTTTTTTTTAAAAACACACACAGTGCACTCATGTTTATCTCATGTGACCAGACATTTCCTTGAGTCCTTCAATACTCCTCAGTTAGTTTTGTAAGAAAAATAAAGCATTTGATCAGCAAATCAGGAAGTTGTTTCTATGTTTGCCAGATATATGCTTTGGAGTGGAAGATTACAGAAGCATGTGCAAAAAAGATGGAAATACAAAACATTCAGAGAGAAGAGCGGTGCAGTTCGATTTCATTTTTAGTCTACGTGACTAAACCACACACAACTTGCTGATTTTATAGACACTTCAAATTTGGATCTCATTATCACCTGAGAGACATTTTGACTTGTCAAACAAACAGCAGGTTTGACCAAAAACATTATAAATGTCAATCAGTGTCAGTGCCAGGGACGTGCATGGACACTAGAAACAAACAGAGTAATCATTAATCATTTCCTGCTCAAAATGTCTGTCATGAGAAAGGCACATTAAAGACTTTTTTATCATACGTCAAACCCAGCTTCCTTCCTAATTACGTGGGTTTCCTCGGTACTATAATTTCACTTCTCAACATCTCGAAACAGTTTTGTAATTTTACACCAGTTGAGGAACTGATCATTGAGCTCCAATCTAAAATCATGTGAATTTGACTTCCTGCAACACAAAAACTGCTGATGTTAAAGCAGAGGTAGGCAGTGTTTGTTGTGGTTGTTTTTTGGCATCCTTTCAGCTTATTGTAACTTAAGTGGTCTGAGAGAAAACGAGACTTCTGCACCTCTCGGCTCCGTATTCTGGCTTTAGAAATTCAGGTCAGTGACGAGAAGGTTTGGAGAATCACAGGTCAGATGTAGAGTTAGTAAGGTTGTCCCTTCAAAGGCTGGTTTGATGGTGGGAAATCCTGCAGCATTGACCACAACTGTCTACACCGCAAACCAAACTAAAAAAATAAGACCGCCTTATCAAAAAGTCTAACAGGGACGATAACGATCTGACGATAACTGCAATAAAATGTGTCAATATCAGTGAATCGTTTCAGAGATAGAGACAAATTGTTGCCAATAGTTTTGCCCTCTGCTGGCTTCTCTACAGGCCAACCGTTTGCAAGAAAACAGGACAGGACCTTTTCCAATATTAAACTCAAACTCTGTGTGTTGTAGATTTCCACTTTTTTGCACTTAACTGAACAGTTTCTGCAACTGATCTTCAGATCCAAAAATCATGAAACATGGACTTCATCCCTTTGGAAATGCTCTCATCCTACATCAAATGTTTTTAATTGGCCCTGCGTTGCATATACAGCAATGGTTCCCATTACTCTTCTGCAATTATGTTTAAAAGGAAACTTCTCCAGCAGAAAAAGGCACAAGAAAGAGCACACTTCTTTCCCTTCATGCCTCCATATTTTAAAGACATTATTAACTTTAAAAAGCAAACCAATTAAAGTGAGATCAGTATGACAAAGCCCAAGATTAACCTAATTAGTAGTACTAGAAATGAGAAAATACAAAGTTATGTTTGTTTAAAAATAAAGAATGCTCGTGTCTGTGTCTGTTAATAAGATAGTTAGTGGACAGTTTGAGGACAAATTAGAAACACATTTACAAGACTTGAAAGTCACCTTAAAAAAACATTCAATGTGGTTACTGATGACTGATGAAGTAATATTTCACAAGATCAGCCTTGGGGCTTTCCACACATCTATGTTTACTAAAACTGAAGCAACAGCAGACATTAGCTTTCTTACAGGGGAAACACATAAGAAAAACAATGCCACTTTTTGAAGTCTACACTACCATACCACTTAGAATCACAGACCCATATTTATCATGCCTCTTAGAGAGGGGAGGTTGGATTTAGTAGCAGCTGAGCCCCTCTGATGATGGTGAACAAGAGGGTTTTTCCTCCTCTGAAAAGCTTAATAAACATGGGCAACCTGGTTCTTTTAGTGCTTCTATTCTTAGTGGTATGTGAACAAGTGTGGTCTTCAGATCAGCCATCGGCTTGCCTAGGTCTGCTGATACAGAAGTAGGGGCACTGATCAACAAACCCAAACAAAAGTTTAAAAAATAAAAGACAACGGCCACAGAAAACATTTCTACCATGTTTTCCAAATGGGAAAAAACACATTAAAATACTGACAGTTGTTGGAGCAGGCGGAGGAGTGTTTGCAACACAATGATCTTGGAAATTACCTTAAATTGTTGAATGAGGGGGAAAGCAATGACAATGGATTTACTAATGTCATCTTATTATTTCGATACTGATCATTGTGAGGCGATAAAATGACACTCCAACACCTTTTCATTGATAATGCCTCAGTGTGATGCAGGGATGAGAGACGAGGGAATGGGGAAGTCGCTGGACCTCAAAATCCCCTCGTAAGTACCTCGACCAAAATGCAACAAGAAGCCAAATGTTTCTCGGGTAAGAAAATTGTTTCATCATTTGAAGCATTTCCATCCCCGGGCATTATCTGCACACTGATCATCACCTTCAGTCTTTTATTATTATGGTTTCCCAAAGGTTTCATCTGAGCATGTGTTCACAAAATAAACACACACCCTTGTGGCACAGAAAGGTCGGAGAGCCCGGCTTTTGATTCCCATGTTGTGGAAAAGAAATAAAGAAATTGGGGACTAGTGTAACTGCAAAAAATGGGGGAAATGAAAAAAGTGGGACAAATGAACGTGTGAGTTAAATCTTATCGTAGGGGTTAAAGAAAAAAAACAACTTGAACGTGGGCTTGGTTAGAAGTCCCACCTCTCTTTTTGCGTAATTTAAGAGCTTTTCAGCCTAAAAATTTAGGCTGCTTATGGGTGGAAGGGTGGAGCAAAGGGTAAATATCTTTATATATGTAAGTGTATTACACACATCGCTTACATTTGGTTGCCTGGTACTGAAAGCTTTGGCTTCTCTAACCTTTCTCAGCCGCTTTTCCTCCTGCCTGCTTGTCCTTCTCAGAAGCAGGGTCCTCCCTCATCAGCGGCGAGGTGAGAGAAATGGTCACCTGCATTTTGGGCTCCTTGCTTGAAAATATCACGATGTTCGCCTCCTCGGGGTGAGCCTGCACCTCATACTGATCTTCAGAAAATGTCTGCCGGTTAAAAGGACACTTGGGATTACTCACTACAGAGGAGGAGGGGTGTAGGGGCAAAGACTAGCCGTCGTTGGCGACTTTACAGGGCAATACTGTTATGTTTTTAACCCTGGGTTGTGTAATTTTTTTTCTCATTATATAGTTCCCTTATTTAAACAGGGTTTCATTACATTACTAGAAATATATTTCTCAACAATTCAATGGATCTTTGTAATTGTAATATATAGGAAAGCAATGGAGGTTTCAGGTAAAAAGCCCCATCTCACTCTGTAGGATTCAGGTGTCATAACCAGGCAGTGAATCTAAAGATCAGTCAAAAGCACCTTTAATGAAACACTTGTTACAGCTACAGCAGGAGGGAGGAAGAGTGAGGAATTACAACACATCACAACCTTGTATTTGGTGCCAATCCCCAGAACAGAAATCCCAGTAAGTTAAAAAAAAAAACTCACTTGAGTTTTTTCTCTTTAGGCTAGAGGCAGTTCTGTCATTAATGAAGATGGAAAAATATCTCCCAAAGCCAGAAACCGCACAGGTTTTCTACGATGTAGTAGAATAAACAGCCTGGAAGTCCTCTAACAACACTGCACAAGAATCAGGCTGTATGTATTTACAGTGTATTGGATTGAGGGGACAGTGCACTGTTGACTGTGGTCATTTGGCTGATACAAAACAAAATAGCGAGTGTTGTTATTTGTTATGGTGACAGTACACTTCAGTGGGAACGCAGGGTACGCTGTTAGATTCTTACATTCAAGACCCAACATAGATATAATGGTATCTATCGGTTTCAGTGTCTGTTTGTGAAAAAACTAATCAAGGAGTGATTTAGAAATAGTGCCATCATCATGTAGTTTGTCCAGCAGAGCATTGGACAAATAAAATGTTTCCTCTATCACCTAAAGATGGCTGAAAAAAGACGGAGATGTAGTTGAATGTACAATGTATAATAATGTGAAATATTATTTAGGAAAGATGCTGTTTTCTTAAATAGATAAATGAGTACCCATGCACAGT
>CAFUXE010001256.1:26634-50356 GCA_903364295.1 Serranus cabrilla
TTGTCTATGCATCCGATTTTACAGTTGCATAACGATGTTAATAAGCATGTGCACAATAACGATAGTAAAGAAAAGAGAGGTTTCTAACACAAACGGCTGGCTGGTTAGCAAGCTGGCACTGAAGTCCAGCAGAACCAGCAGCAGCTGCTGGTCACCAGCTCTTTTCTGTAACCAGTTTTAAATGACAGCATGGCAGATTTAGTATCACCGTTTGAAATACTAGATTATCATTTGTAGAATGAATAGAATTTTACGACTCACCATAGAAAAAAGCAATTCAGTCCAGCAATCAGTGTGTTCATGAGTCAATAATTGCCGTAAGGTTATTTATACGGATGTTTATAAGGAAGCAATACGTTCTTTTCAATGGGAACAGAAACATAAATATGGCCACAGCCTGAACATCCTGCTATGTTGATCTGAATGGGAATGTCCGCTCTACTCTTATTCTATTTCTATGGGCACCACTGAACCATGAATACAGTAAACTGTATATTCACTGTTAAAAATAATCATTAATATACATGTGAAACTGCTGCGTTGTTTCTGGCCGTGGAGGACAGCTGTTCATGTTCACTAATGATAAATGAGCTGCTTAGCACAGAAGAGAAATACGTCTAGGATGAAGAGATGTGAAAGGGAATTTTTTCTGGGTTTGCACATTGGATGCCAACTTGTGGGGGTTCTGTAATTACTCAATTTAATTTTTTTGTTTTATATATAAAATAGAGTGGAAACGAGGAGTTTCCATGCTATTTGTTACATAACTCTAAAACCTTTCAGTCCCTCAGTATCAAGCTCTTATGACACAAGTCACAAGGCAGTAGATGACAATTTCCTCTTTTTAAAAAGCATCTGACAACATGATATTTAACAACCTACTGATAAATCTGGCAAAGGAAGCTTTTTCCTGGCAGTAATTGTCAGGACTTACAATTCGTCTTTATGACCCCACATTGAAATTTCAGACAGAATTTGCATGTCCGTGTTGTGAATTCCAAGTTTACCACAATTCTTCCCTCCCTCGACCTCAACAGACGTAGAGTAACGGCGGCGTTTCGTACCTCCAGTTCTTTGGGCAAATGCTTTGCGATGTTCTTCAGTAAAGTGATGGTAGGTTTCTTAGCAGTCAGCAGGATGAGCTCAACGTTTCTGTCCCCGCGAAGCAGCAGGCCTTTGGCCAGGATGCCCACCCTCATCACACCTTTTAGCAGCCGTGCCGAGTTCTCAGTACTGTCGAGAAAACAAACAATTCAGCTGAAGTGGTTTCTTCTGTAGCACTTTGATGATTTAATCTACTGTTTGGAAATTTAGCGTTTATGGATTGATATACTGTTTTTAGATGCACTCAGTTTTTAAATGTATCATCTATGTACTCATTCTGTTTTCAAAAGAAGAAACTATCCATCTAATCGAGGAATCAAGCACATGACAAAAACTTAAATTATCTACCTTAACTACCTTAATCCTTGTTTTTGCCAACTTAACCAAAGAAAAATGTGAGTTATTTGCCAGAAGTCACTCTTTACCTTTTTTCATCTCCTCCCTCAGTAGCAGCAGTTTCAACAGGTGGTGCCTCCTTCTCCAGCAGGGAGTCTGACACCAGTTTTAGGGCTCTCTCAGAGTGGGAGACAATCCTCTGAACAGCCTGCAGCTCCTCTTCTACGGGGTAAATGGTCGAGTGTTTCGCCATGATGTGGCGGTCATCAGGCGAGTCTGGCCGACGCACACACGTCTTGTAGTGGAGGAGAGAATAAAGTGGTTGATCGCACTTGGATTAAGTCTCAGTGACCGTTTGTTTTTTTTTGTTTTTTTTTTCATACAATAAAGAATAAAACTGCATTTGTGGCGCTCACCAGTAGAGGGGGTACTGGCATACCAGGCCGGCTCATCAGTGGCGGAGGAGCCATCCTGCGTCTCTGCTCCCCCCAGTACATCTGCTCCTCCTCCATCCTCCTCCAGTACATGTCCTCCTCATATCGCCTGCAGGAGAGGGGGAGGCTTTTAATGTCACTCCTTAAAGTCACTTACTCCCACAGGGAGATGTAATTGCTGTCATTAACGTTACACAATAGTCTATTAAAAAGCACTTCACCAAAACATTTACTGTTGATCATACCAGATAATTATTAAGCAGAAGCATGGTGTTAGTTGAAGGTAATCCACAGTTTCAAAACTGGCAATTTCTCCTTGTAACTTGGTACATTTCATTGTGCAAATAAGACATTTACTGAAATAAACCCTTATCTGGCTGTGGAGCTTTTTTATGATAAAATCCTCACAACTAATTGAATTAACATGACTTCCTCCGGCTGTTGACAGTTGTATTGTACAATACATGCAAGAAACATGATGCAATTAACAAGAAAACAGGAAACAGTCTATTTTATCAGGTGAGAAATTTCCTTTTTACTTTAACAGTCAGCTTCCCCTTTGCTCGTATCACCTGTAAGAATGCATCTTTTTTATCTTTTCTTTTTAAGTCTATTCTTTGCTCAACAAGGAAAGAGTCAGAGTGGAAGTAGGTTTAGGTTACTAACTTTGGCCATGAGTCTGACCTCATCTCCATGTGCCAGCGCTGCTCGTCATCTCTCTGTCTCTTCAGCACGGCCTTTTGCTTTTGCTTCTTCAGCTTGCTCTCCTGCAGCTTCCTGGCCCGGTTACTGGGCTTGATCTCCACAGGAAGCTCCGGGTTTACTTTCTTCTGCAGAGAGACGGAAAAGGGGACAGAACAAATGTAAAAAAAAAAAGGACCGTAACAAGAATGTGATGAAAGACATTTCAAAGGGGATCTTGCATATTATTACCACACTAGTGCTGATTTAACTTTAAAGTAATCTTTTTATTTTTATTTGGGCTTTAACTGCTTCAAGCTGACATTTATTTAAAAATTCTAATTAAACCTTCAGCAGTGTCTCCCACAGAATTAGAGCCTATTTGTGGCAGGAGCTGATCATCCAATTTCTGATAAGAAAATATATCAAAAAATGTTTAATTGATAAATTAAAGACATATTCCCACAACTGATTTCAGGCATTATAAATCCAGCATGGTTTATATTTATCCATACATGTTGATTAGCTTTCTGTCTTCTTCTTCTCTGCCTATCTAGGTGCATTAACGCCACCTGTTGATCAGTGCAATAGTGCAACACCATTGTAAGATTGTGTATGCAACAAAATGGGGACCCACTCATAGAAAAATAGCTCCAGCTCCAAATGGCACCTTTAAGACAATTTTATTTTATTATATATTTCAATATCTTTATGTGCATTAATAGAGCAAATCACACGATGTGCCTCCCCATTGACACATTTTTTATTTATTTAGCAATTTTATGAATCGTCTCAATGTAGCTGTCCAAAAGTTGCACTTTTTTTTCATTTCACACTAGTGCAGTTAAAAGGTAGCATCCACAATATGACAACATAAACATATGCTATGGACATCTGGATTATGTGTTTGGTTACACTGAAGCACAACATGAGAAAACAGAAAGAAAAGCTGCTGAACAGGAGGGACTGTTTGAAAAACTATGTATTATGAACAGATGCCTGTCTGACAGCTCCTGCTATCTAAAACATTAACAACCTTTACAGTATGTTCCCTCAGCCCGTCCATTACTCCACTCTGGAAACCGGTCAGACAGGAATCTTTCTTACCTTGTACTGGAGTCTATGTCTTCTCCCTTTCAGGTGCATGTCTTTAGCGTTAGGGTCGTTGAAGCTGCACTCGCACAGTTTACAATGGAATCGAATCACTTTGCCGTCATCGTTACGGACCTGAAACAGGCAACAGTTAAGGCAAATACAAGAAAAATACACAACTGCTTGATAAACGTACATAAGTACAATAAACGTTTATAAGAATAATTTTTGAGGATAAAAAAAAAAGATTTTTGCAAATACTAAAGCACAAATTATGTTTTCAAAAAATCCTGAGACCGAACTTTAATGTGAGTTACAGATTTAAAGACAGAGCTGAACAATTAATCGTTAATCGGCAGGGAATACATTTTTGAATGGAGTTTGGATCGATCAGGGTTATGCTAATATTTCCACATTAACAATCATATCAGTGATATACTGATTGGATATCTTCCTTTTTTGTTCTCCTTCCCTGCTCACCTCCTCTACATAGTCGTGTCCCACCGGCTGGATGTCTCCCTGACCTCCAGCTCTGTCACAGTCCTCGTCGTCACTCTGAGGGTCCCTCCTCTGGACTGACTGTTGCATCGGCTCCTCCACCTTGGCAGCAGCCACCGCTGCTGCTGCTGATGTCACTGCAGCTGCTGGAGTGCTGACAGGCTTATTGGCTATGCGGCAACAAGATATAACAAATGAGAGTTAATTTAAGGAACATTGTATGCCTCTTTGTTTATAAATAACAACATCTACTTCTTGTCTCCAGTTTCTATCTTCTATTCATAGATTGATAAATAGGCATAGATATATTTATATTCAAGGTTTTACAGTTACATAAATTCCATCTTGCAAAGCATTTTGAAAGAGCATTTGCTGAATCCAACAGCTACAGACAATTAATTTTGATAATTAAATGTTTTGCTGCCTTCACACGCAAATAAAACTGAAATGTAAAGCTGAAGCTTAAACATTCAAAAAGAACACAGAATTTCATAACAGCGAGCAAACAGAAACATGTTGTAGTTTAACAAACAAATTTAGGCAAAGCTATAAAACCATTTTTAGGGAGAACAAATTCTCAAATTTTATCGTATTTTGCAGATGCACAATGCTTATAAAGTGGGTAATTTCCTGAAATCTGAAGAATTTCAGTACTTTGTTCATGCAGAGGATGATGAGGGGCTAAAGTGTCCAACTTTTTTGGAAACAGGGTTTAAGGTTACAAACAAACAAACTTACAGATGACAGTTATTTTTGAAGGAGCCGGTTTCTTGACAGGCGCTGATGTTTTGGCTGTGGCGTTTACAGCCACCTGCTTGGGCGTCACAGTGGGCGTTGGAGTGGTTGACACTGAGGCGGGAGTGGATGTGGAGACTGGAGGTTTCCCAGCTGTCGAGGTTGTGAGAACTGGAGGTGAATTCACCAACACTGGCTCAGTGGAAGGGATAGGTTTGCCCAGCTTGGTGTGAAGTTTCACCACCTTTCCGAGGTTGACAAAGAAGACAGAGGAAGATACATCCATTTAAGGATACTGATACTTAATCCGATCCCAAATCCCTCAGGCAGATTTTGTTCCAAGACTTGGCAGCTCAGATGGAACAATCACATGAGTACACCACAGCCATGTCCAATAATGATGCATGTTACATCAATATCCTCTACAGCTGCCTGTATTTTCATAAATAACATTAAAACACTTGGAGATGAAGGCAAAAGCGTTAGAGCTGTTCTAACCTTCTGATGTTTGGCCCCACGGATATGGGCAGCGTAGGCGTCCACTCCGGTGCAGGAGACATCACATAGCTCACAGCGTAACTGAGTCTGGACTCCTCTGGGCCCGTTGCTGGCCCCCGTCTGCCCCCCAGATTTGAGGGCTGCCTCCTTTTTCTTATGTTTCTGGCCCTCAAGGTGCTCCCGATATGTCTGATGCAGGAAATCATCAAAACAGTTACTAAGTTGTAAAATGCACATACATGAAATATCCATCTCTCTCCAAATATATATAGTTAAAATGAGCCTTCCTTTGACAAAATGAAAACGCTGCTTACAGAAATTAATCAATTCAAATAATCTACTGGTATATTTAGAATATATATAACAATCTAAGTGGATCCATTTTGTATAACAAGTACTTTGCAATTTTACTTAAGTTTTGAATGCAGAGTTTTTACTCGTAGTGGAGGACTTTACAGTGTTGTATTAGTACTTTTACTAAAGTAAGGGATTTCAATATTTTTTCCACCACTGCTCAAAAGATAACTATGCAATTATACTTACTTTTCATAGTTTTTTTTCTGATGGTTGTTTATGATTTCAGCCATAACACAATACACAAGCTTGTTATTTCAGCCCCTTGTCATTATGAACTCCTACCTGAGGGCCTGCACAGCTGATCTTGCAAATGTCACAGTAATGGAGCTGGGGCTGCTTGGGAGGCCCTTTGGGCTTCTGCAGCTTGCTCTGGTGAAACGTTGGCTTTTTGTAGGTGTTTACAGTCGGAGCTGTCACCATGTTGCTGCCCGAGTTGCTCCAGGAAGAGCTTGTCAGCTGCTTAGGTGGCGGCTGGATGGGGGGCTGGGACTGTTGTGGCTGCTGAGGTGGAGGCTGCGGCTGGGTGAGAGTCTGCCGGGCTGGCTGGTAATAGGAGGGGGTGGATGTGGAGGTGTAGCCAGTTGAGTCATAAGTGGAGTAGTTAATGCCTGAGGGTGAGAGAGCAGGAGGAGGAGAGTGAGGTTGTTGCAGACAAGAAAATAAGATATGGGTCACTTATGAAAACTCAGCAGGAGCTGCACAGCAATTTTCCCAGCATCCAAACCAAGAAGGACAAAGTTAATCACAAAATTGCCTTTAAACAAGTGTCAGAACATGTAATAAGAAGCTTCATAAGCTTAAATAAGCAAGGGATCAATGCTTGCACACACCTGTCCCTGCTACTCAGAATAAGATCACACCTTTGATCTCCATTAAAGAAAGACACTCTCAGACTCTCCAGGTTTTTTTTTGTGCATTTCTCATCCATCTAAATATCTGTGACACTAAGTAAATACATGATAATCTCAAGAATCAACTTGAGTTTCAAGTTTTTTGCTCAAGCCTAATATGCAGTCATTCACTAAAGCCCAGGTTAACAGTAAGCTCATCAGCCACAGTAAGGATAGTCCGATGTAATCAACCACTGAGTCCATATCGAGATTTAAATCTACATTGTACCATTAACTGTAGTTTGCAGATATATCAGTTGACAGATATTATCGGCTGATATTGGCCTTTCAAAGACATTTCGCTATCTGTGTATCTGCTGTTTATCTGCTGTGATATGTGCCGTAAGAAAAACATGTTATATAATGCAAAAAATATTGCTTTGCAGGACTGGGAAATTATTCTAGCTTCTTTTTTTAATAGTCAGCAATTGACTGAAGCTGAACAGTAATGGTGTTTATTTAGCTATTTGTCTTATTCTTATTAATTATTTATTCTTTATATAGAATAGCCTGACAATGCAATGCCTGGGGAAAAATGTTCTTCTTTTATTTGGTTTTATTATGCATTTATTTATAAATATATTGCATATTGAGCAGAAACATTTCCTATCGGGTGCTGTAGTTCTTTCTTAATATATCTCTTGACCTATGTTACCTGAGTAGGTGGTGACCGGAGCAGTGGAGCCGAAGGAGGACCCGAGGGTGTAGGATGAAATGGGTGTGGGTGGCTGCTGGACACTGGTGGACACGGCGTAGATGTTGTAGCTGGGGGACACAGATGGAGCCAGAGGCTTCAGGGGCGTTACCTGCCTCTGGGGGGGAGGAGGCTGGCTGTACACAGTGGAGGGCGCTGGACTGTAAGCACTCTTTACTCCAACTGAAACAGGAAAGGATGGCAGAAAGGAGGAGAAGGAGAAGAAGAAGTGAGGAAGGGTATCAGAGTGAGGAGAGCAGGCAGCAAAATAGATCTGACACATGCACCACATCCTCTGGGACGGCCTGTCAGAGAGCTTTTGGCAGCACAGGAAGGATCCGAGTTTCAAGAGCAAATGAGCAGCAGACACATTCCACATACATCATATCACCTCTTCAGAAAGGAGTAAGAGTAAATAATACCAGGACTGAGTACCCACGAATCCCTCAGCGAGACTCAGATGTGTGTGTTCTACACTGTTAATTACAGTCAACAGGGATTTTTTTTATACAGCTGAAATAAAAGGATAAAATCTGTCACGCTGATCTACTGGTGTACTCTCCTCATACTGCAAAATAACGACAGCAGAACCAACAATTTCATCTTAGCATTCTTCTTCTTCGTCTAAACTTGGGGTCTACATTACCCACAATGCAATCTGAAACTACAGGGGTCTGGTATGATCACTCTTCTCTAACCGAAACTGACTCATGTGAAAACTTTTTTCACATATGCAGTCGTACTCGTCAACAAGAGCTGCAACTAATCAACAAATCTGACAGTTCTTTTCTATATTAATCGTTAAAAGGTCATAAAATAGTGAAAAATATCCATATTAGCTCTCAAAGTCCATGGTGATTCACTTAAATGTCCTGTTCTGTCATTCCAAAACCCAAATATTGTCCATTTTATAAGATAAAAACCAAAGAAATGCAGAAAATATCAATATATGAGAGGTTGAAAACAGCTTTCTCTGCCACTTTTGTGTTAATGAATAAATTGTCAAAATAGTTGATAGTTATTTTATGTATATCAACTATTAATCAATAGTCGTGTAGCAATGATCAATCGGACTCACCAGTCTGGTAGTAATTCTCTGTGGGCGTCCTCTGAGCTGTAGCTATACTGGTCTGGTAGTACTGTTTATTGTCATAGGTAGTCACAGCAGCAGGACGTCCGTAGCTGTAGTTGTCCTGCTGGTGTTTACAAGAAAACATTTTAATTCAATAGGAGAGAAGAATATTTAAGGATAAATGCAGCAAGATTAGAAAGAAACACAATTATCATGAATTAAAGCCACTACATGAAAGATTAAGAATCCTCTGATGACATATGTTTGTTCTCGTAAAATAAGACATTATATGACTCGAAGTCAACAAATACTGAGAAGAAGAGATCATAAAGGAAGCAGAAAGTGACTGACCGTGTCCGAGTATACCTGGTACGTCTGAGGGGTGGTGGTGGGCTGAGGAGGCGCCGGGGGGTCTGGCTGCCTGTAGGCGTAGTCAGGGGGAGCCTGGTGGCTCTGATAGGTAGGGTACGGAGCAGTGACCACAGGCCGGGCTGCCTGGACTGGAGCTGGAGAGTAGGACGCAGTCACTGCATGAGCTACAGCTGGAGCCTGCTGGACACTGTAACTGGCTGTAGAGGGATGGGAGTACGCCGGGGGAGGCTGGGTACTGAGGGAGAGGAGAGGAGAGGGAAAATAAGTGAAGCAAGAAGGAAAAGGGCTTTCAGAAGACATCAACAGACAGGTGTCTATTTGTGTCTGTAGCAATGTTAAGCTGGATATACATGTATGATAGATGTGCATAAATATAATGTATATATTCTTTCATAACAATAAAAAAAAAAAACAGACTAAAGACTCTGAGGCTAAAATCCTCACCTACACTGAAATTTGCATCAACAGCATTCCCGTCCGTTCTATCGTGGCATAATATTCTGTAACTTTAAACAACAACTGACCTTGATGCCTGATTAAAAGTAGGACTAGTGTGCAAACACATGATAATCAAGACAAATTTACACAGTTTATCGCAATTCACTCGCTGTACCAACACTGCTGCTGGAGCCCTATTGTTTTGTTCTTTTTTCATCGTTCTTTCTGCAAAATGTGTTCTTAACCTGCTTCTGCAGCAAAAACTACAAAAACTACAAAAGCAAAAGTCACCCACATTGCCATCCGGCAATGTGGGTGACTTTTACTCTTCTGTCACAAAAATATCAAATAACGCTGCAACTTTTTCTCAATTTTATCAAAATCCTATTTTCAAAACTCATCAGAAACTGTTTTACGCAGAAACACTGAACCTGAGCCAATCATCCCAAACCTTTTTCAGAACCAAGCCTGAATATTTAAAAGATCACCAAAGTGGTCGACATTGATAAATCAGTCTGGACTTGTTGCGGACGGACGCACAGACTAAATAATACACCAGCAGAACAACATGAGTCATGCTGCTAGCACGGCTCGAAACAGGCACTAAAAATAGGGAGACAAATTAAATGCAACATGTCAACACCCAATCACGATTAATTACTCATGGCGGACGACGCTGTGATCACTATTATTAAATGACTGACTGAACAACCTTCCATTGACCTCTAATTAATTTTCATCAGCATACAGAGACGACTCCGCAGCAGCCTTGTAGTTAGCATCGTTTGGATGAGGGCAGCAGTTACTGGCAACAACATCAGTGACTAATGATAGCAGCATGTTTATTAAGCTTTTAAGTGTCTAGACTTAAAAAGCTTTGGGTTATTATTACACCTTTTTATCTCACAAAACATATTGGATCCAGTGGAAATTAAACAGTTGTACATTTAAATGTAGACAAGGAATTGTGTTTGACTAATTCAAGCAAACAGAGTAGAGAGAAGAGATTTGGAAAAAAAATACTTTTTCCCATAATCTAACTAACTAGTGCCACAGGCCATGATGTGGATCAGATATGTGACCAAAAACAAACAGATCAATAAGTTTGGTTGAACATTCTGCTGTTGACCTACTTGTCTGATCCTGAAACAGGCATGCTACCAAAACTACACTCACAAAGCTTCAGTGTTAAATATTTTAAGTTTTGGACAATGAATGCCTGTACTAACTTATGGAGAAAGCTACTTAACAAAAAAAGAGCTGACAATGGGGGCTGTGTGCAAACGTAAGGTTTAAAGTGAACACCTTGCAATGTTTTACAATGTAGAATAAATTAAAACATATTAGTTCAAACCTGTCAACACGCACACTCGATCATGTTACATCCCACGTGGTAACAGCTAAAACTAGTTATAAAATGTGTACTTTGCTTTTGGCCGATAACTGCTGATTAACTTAAACTTTAGACAAAATATCAAATGTATTCACTCCGGTATTATAGTCAAACCTCATATGTAAGCATGTCGTCCTTTGGCTCAGACAGGGCAGTAACGTGGACTGCACTTTTCGCCCAGTGGGCTGTCATTTCACTGTATTTATATTTAATGGGATGCTGGCAAACTGTCTGTTCTTGTGAACGAAAATGCCATGAGATTGAGTATTGCATTATCAAAAAAAGGTGTTCCTATTAAGTACACAGATCTTTTACTTAAGCAAAATTAGAGGACACATTTTCTGTTACATGTAAAACTCAAGCACCTAAAATATTTCTTAAGTAAAAAATACAAAAGTATTAGCATTTAGCAGTACCTAAAGTAAAAGTATTCATTCAGAATGGCCACTTCCAGAATATATTATAATTCTGTATTGTAACAATTTTCGCAAAAATATGTTTATAACAATAATGTTGCTAATTTGATAAGAGGATGTTATCTTGACTACTATGCTGTTACCCTGCACTGTGGATCTTACGGAGACTAAAACCTGACTGCAGCTCCAACACAGTGACAGGTTTGATGCTGTACAATTTTAAGTTAAATCAGGGAGAGAAATTAAGACAAGTCACCGGTGAATTCAGATGATGAAAAGTGCTTACCTTGGTGGATAAACTAAGGGAAAATGTTGAGAGAAAATGAATACATAAGCACTCTGTGGTGCAGAGGGAGCAGTCCTGCTTGTCAGGTTTTAATGACTTTAGTTGAGTGCCAAGAAAAACCAAAACATCAGACAAAAGAGGAAACCTTCACTAACCACAGTGAATGATAATTACATTACATGCTAATCATGTCTGATTACCTGTCAAACTGACAGGTTAAACGATTCACCGGGCACACAACCTTGCCAAATCCATGCAACTCATTCTTACTGGTAGCCGGCTGTTGTTTTAAATGGTCATTTTCAGTAATATGTAGTTAACAATTAATTAACTATAACAAGTGGACTGTTTATGAGGCACAGGACCTTCAGTGCAGCTAGAGCAGGGTTAGCCCTCTTAATCCTCAACGCCGGCCAAAATACCACCCGTCACAGCTGCGGCCAGCTAGATAAACTAAACCAGCTGCGTGACACTTTCTGTAACATACTTTTGGTTTGACGGTATAGAATTTTTGGGTGGTAAAGTGATGAAAATGACCGCACTGTGGTTTCCTAATGTCAAGCAGCGTGTCGGGAAGAGCTGGCCTGCGAGCTAACGTTAGCTAACCGAACTAGCGGGTCAAGCTAGCTGTCTCAGCACCGCCGCGCAGTGAAAACCAACGACCAACCGTTACACAACAGCAGCCGATTAATGGGACTCAAAACACACGCTGACACCAACCTGCACCACTTGAATTACCTGTATTGCGGACCGGCACCATGTGTGAAGCCGAAATAATTGCTTGCAGCCATCTTGGCATCGCCAGTACAGTTCAGTACTGGCAGACAGCAGAGAAACCCTGAATCCGACTGTCAAGATAGTTCACCCCCTCTACTGCAGCCAATGGGGACGCCGCTCCGATACACCGGAACTGCGTAAAACATATCATACACACGCTGTAAGTTAGCTATAAAAAAAAAAACAGCCGTCAGGAAAATACTGTGAACATGTTTTGTTTAAGTTAATTTGCCGTAACAGCTTTATGAGAAATAGATTTTCATAATTTGTCTTTGGCATTCCAACCAGCTCTCTCACGCATGCGCACAAAGCAATCTTTGAGAAAAGTTTTTTGCTTCTGAGCAGTGGTGAAGAAAGTATTTAATATAGTAAAATTGCTTCATAACAAGTAAGAAAATTGCATTGAAAATGTAACAGAATAATAGTAGAAAAAAAATAATGATAAATGAATAAATAATAATAATAAAATAATAGCCTAAGCATAATAACAAAAAAATACTTATTTAAGTATTAAGTATTTAAAATAAAGTACCCAAAACTGGGATTGTTATGCTATCATAGTCCATATCATTATTAGATTATTATTCATCATTATTTTACAGTTAAAGTGGGTTGAGATGGAGCTCATTTGGGAACCTGAATTCAATTACCTTAAATGATCAAGATATTTTCAATTTATTTTGCCAGTCAGATGTTATTTATTTATTGCTAGCTAGCCTACAGTAGTTCAAATTTTTATACAACAAAGCATATTTTATACACTCTCTATATGTTCTGTTCTTCTACCCCATCTTAATGGCTAAAACAGTCAGACAAATGTATTATTATTACTATCCTACTACTACTACTATTACTACTACTACTACTACTACTACTAATAATAATAATAATAATAATAATAATAATAATAATAATAATAATAATAATAATGATGATGATAATAATGAGACACGGGAGTATAAAAATAGATTAAGAAAATTAACATATAAGAATTAAACGGAATAAAAACAAATAAGAAAACGCTATAGGTATATCCAATACATTCAAAATAGGGATAATTGTACAATATACACATAATAACGATAATAATGAAAAAAATGATAAACTGTAGTGCTGAGCAGTTAAATTCTACGGAGCCACGAAATTCCCTTAAAGTTGTATTTTTTTTCAATGTGCGTAAAAGTTAATTGTCTTGTGTGAGGAAAAACATCACCTTGTCCAGTCATTAAAAACGAGTTAAGCGAAGCCGGAAGTGGGTTGTAGTGAACCCTCTCGATGTGCATCTGTATTCAATTGCTGAATCTGCTGAATGTCGCGTGTGCGCCGATGATAAAGATAATCTCTCCAATGTAAACCGAACTGCCAGGCATTGAATTTGCAGACAAAAAAATATCAACAAAACATTCAGATTCAGAATCAAATTAAACTGCCTTGAAATCATAATCCCCCGGCTGATAAGGTGCAAACGTCCTTGAGGTTTGAAGGCAAATTGAATACAATTATGTTAGAACTCTAAAGAGGGATACAAATGTCAGATTAAAACTATATATAAATCCTTTTATGGCTTGATTTGGTGGAAAAAAATAATATAAAGGAGGGCTGTTAAAGGAATGTGCAGCCAGCAGCAGCAGCATACTGAGCAGGGGTGATATGATTGGTTGGGTGCAAGTGAAGTAAGGGGCTGAATAATTAATGTGTGAGGAGAGTTGGGGTATAGTAGGCATGAAGGAGGCAGAGAAGGAGGGGAGAAGCTATGGATGGAGAGAGAGATGCTGTTGCCAGGGAACAGCAGCCACGTAGAAGACCGCTGAACACAACAGCAGGATTATCTATCAGAGTAAAGGGACACAGAGACTGTTACATATAATATTAATCAACAGAGGGTTTTTAGATGACATTTAGGAGTGGGAAAGGATACTCCAAAGGTATTTGGATGAGAGCAAAGAGGGAGCTAGGGAGAGAGATGATGATGCCAGAGCAGATGCAATCTGATTAAAGGAATTTTGTGTCTTGGTGGTGTGGACGTAGGAGCTGAGAGGCAGCCGGGCGGCTCGCTCTTCTTTCCCCCAACAAAGGTGGCCAGAGGCGGAGGAGAGGAGGCGGGGGGAGTCCAGCACAGAGGTGCCCCCTGTCTTCAGACACCTGCTGCTGGCTGGTGGCTAACATCGAGGACACTGCAAGACTGTGTCTGTGCAAGACTGTGTCTGTGCACGAGTGTGCGTGTGTGCATGTGAATGAGTGAAAGACAGGGAGCGTGAGAGGGGAGATTTTCAGCCTGACCCCTGCCTCCTCTCTGTTGGTGTGGAGGATCAGGGCGCTCTCCCCTCGAATCTTTGTGGCTGAGGAGGAGGGAGGACGCACAGAGCAGCGAGAGGTTTTGAGGAGATCTCACTCCGCTCATGTGAGTATGATTTAATGTCCTTGCATCTCTTTGCTGCTTGCTGCAAGAGAGAAAAGACAGACACCTCGGACTGACTGCATGCACATTAGACTGTCCACTAACATATGAAATCCATTTGGGGTTTTTTTCCTTTTGACTGTTGCATTTGGGATGACCCAGAAAAGCAGCGGGGCCATTTTCCACTGTGATTGCAATGTGCTGCACATTAGATGGCAATTCATTTTGTATTGAAATCTTTTTTTTGCAACATGGATAACATACTTGCACAGGAACAGTGTCTTTAAACCACCGATGCAATGGGTTGCATTTGGAGGTAAATTCCTCCATACAGCATTTTATGGAAATCTTGTAGATTGTTGGATTATTTTCACTTACAATTACATTAAATTCATGAGTCAAGCATGGTGTGAGACAGAAGAAACCTCTCTGATAAATGATGACAAATGATTTATTGTTTTCTGCCCTCCACACTCTCTTTTTCGGGGTGTTGTCACATTGGATTATATGTGAATTTGACCTTCTGCAAACAAGTGTTTGATGTGTTAGATGATGTTTCTTCGAGGCCCCGTCTCTTATCTTTGCTTTGTTCCTTGTGTGTAACATCAGGCCTGCAGAAATGAATTATTTCCTCTGTGTGAGACTTGGCTGTCTCCCAGCTTATCCACGAGTGTTGTTGCCAAAACCACCAAAGCCACTCTACTCCTAACTATATCACAGGAACACATGCTCATTATAACCCAACATTAGGTGGCTACAGAACTATTTCCTCTTGCGGTCACTTAACGCGCTCTGAACTGCATAAATTCCTCCCCGACGAGCACCTATAAAGAGCCTTTCCTCTGAGCGTCTCTGCTTCTAAGTTTACCCTCCAACACAAACCTGGGAGTCCTGTGTCACTATGCAGAACCTGCTCAGACATTGTGGATTTTATACTTGAGTGGAGAACTACAAAGAGAACAGGTCGAATCAAATATCCACAGTGCTCCTCTCATGCGGCTCACCGGCCAGCACAGACCTGCGCTTCTGTTATTAATGAGCTCTTATTGTGCCGTAATGAGTCAGGTCAGTTTATTTATACAGCTTACCTTAAAAACAACCAAAGTACTTTACACAGTAAAAAATAAAAAGTGCAGAAAGGGGCAAATGACTCAATGGCAAAACAAACTGACTGACGAAAAAAGTTATAGAACGCCTGAGAAATTATTTCAAACATTTGATGGACAGTCACCTTTACGATTTAAACAACCTTCTGGGATGGAAAACAGCAGTTTATCAGATGACCTCAGTGACAGGAGAAATGTAAAAGGTCACCAAAGTATGCTGGAGTTTGTCATGAGATGAGATGTGATTTAGTGCATTACAATAATCCAGGCGTGGAAAATTAAAAGCATTATTTTCTCAAAATCTCCAAAAGAAAATATGTGCTTGGCTTAAAGTTGTAAATTGGTAAATAGATGACTCGACAACAGCATTTATCTGTTTATAAAATTTGAGATCAGGGTCAAATAAAATGCCACGATTCTTCATGGTCTCTGGAGATTTTAACATTAACATCTTGTTTAGTTTTAAGACATGAAACGCCTTCAAGGCAGTCAAACAGGTCTTATAACTGTGTGTCATCAGCGTAACGATGAAACAACACTGCATGCTTTTTCATAACGTGGCTTAACATGTACAAAGAAAATAAATAATGCATTAGTTTTTAAGCTCTAAATCCTGTTATATAGAAGAGTTGAGTGCATCTTAATGACACCATTGATTATGCAGGCACAAAGTGTGTAATCACTGTATTATTATATGAATTAATTCACCAGTATGTGAACTCTCTTCAAACTCTTGAGCACAAACGAATGAATATTAGATCAGAAGAGAAGTTTTTTTGTTAATGCTCTTGGTGACAGAAAGCCTGAGTGTGAGTGCAGATCAAACAGCAGCAGCAGCAGCAGGATTATGGAGCGCTGAGGGAGGATTAGGTGGGCATGTCGTCCTCCTCATTGGCTTCTCGAATTCGAAAATTTGTACGTGATATTTGACTTTGAGGAGCTCAGAGAGTGGGCTCTGTCCGGGTCAGTCACATGCCTCTCACATGTGCCTCTCCTGGCGGGGGGATAAAAACCATGTGACCAACAGTTGTTACAGCACCTAAATTATCAGGGAAAATTATCTGGATTAAATCCTCCAACAATGCTGATTTTTCCCTTTGTCATTTAAGTCAAACTGCCGTGCGGCCATGAAGCAGACTCTCTGCACTAATACTCCATGACAGTTCTCCTGTGTTATTGTAAATGGGGTTCATTGATAAACATTGCTCTCCACACCCCCAGGCCCCTGCTCTCCTCTCTGAGGGATGGGCACCACAGAGGCAACGCTACGAATGGAGAACCTGGAAGTGAAAGACGAGTGGCAGGATGAAGACTTCCCCAGGTGGGATCCTTTTACTTTCTACTGCTCATCATCTATTGAACCGTCCTATTGATGCCAAACACAGACAGCTGGATGATGAAGTGGATAACTGAGCAAAACAAAAAGCTTTAGAGCTTCGTGTTCGTGCCTTCAGCTATGTGGCACATTCCTGTGTTTGTGTGTGCTGCTGATGAATATGCAGCACATTTTAATTAATGGATGAAATACTCATTATTTAGGAATTCTTGTGCAGTTAATTATGGATTAATTGCCAGCAGGGCAACAACAGCACTTCAATGGCAGTTTAGTGTGGGTGGATTTAAAAGCAGAGCCGTTTTAGTTAATCTGTGTTTTTGTAATATTGAAACGTTTTTATTTTATAACAGATTAGTTATCATAATAATTCATAAAACTTGTGTTCCTAGTCTACTGTCTAATCAGTGGATTGTCTGAAGATTTTTATACTTAATCACAGCTTGGATTTTTCTATGGTATTCCTCAAGGTCTGGGTGTTTGTTTGTTTTTGAGCATTTCTATCAATAATCAAGTGGTCAAAAATGTTTATATTTTGCTGCAACAACTTGTGAGATATAATTGAGTATGGGGGTGGCCGTCATTTATTTCTATCATGATGTTTTACATCTTTATACACTCAACTTTATACACAGTTTTCAAAAGGTGTGTACCACCATCTGCTGTTGACCTGCTATCTCCCCTTAAATACAAGAAAAAACAGTTTGAGCCCGTTTTGACCTTTAACATCATGATGAGAGTAAGAAAGTTAAAAAAAAGAAGGGGGAATTAGAGAGAAAGATGAAAGAAAGAAGAAAAAAAACTGAAGTTATTCTTAATGCACCATAATGATGGCTACAGTAGTATGTAAAAATTGTGGGAATTTGATGTTCAGAGGTTGAGTTTCAGAGCTTGATTGGCTTAAAAAGAGCAGAGAAGAAATGTGATGACTCTCAGTGCTGGGCTCCCTCCTCGCTCCTCCCTTCTCCTCCCTCCTCCTCCTCCGTCATATTGGGAGGCAGGAAGCCAGGGAGCAGGTGCAGCTCTGTCTGTAAATCGTCTCAGGCTACGTCATGTGACGCAACAGCAGTCACAGATCAACAACACAGCATCGCCAGGAAAATGGTGGCACGTTTTGTTTAAAGACAGACAGAGACGGAGGAACAAACAGCCAGCAGCTAATGGATTACTAAGGGATGCTCTGAGGGATGCTCTGTTCCACACTGTGTGCCATCAGCTGAGCAGACAGGGAGTGAGTAAGCAAAACAAACCTAGAGGTGTGTGAGGTTAAAAAGCTCTTTGAGTCGGACCGGCCCCCTGCTATTTTCAGAAGGTAAGCATCATCGATTCATCCTGATATTGTTGTTTGTAGCTGAAGGACAGCGAAGCCACGAACAAAAGAGATTATGTTGCTTTTGTTAAAAGAAGAAAACCACATAAATCCATTTATAGAACTGGCTTAATTTCTCACAAAGGAAGCGTTGGACTGGTAGTCACTGCGGGGGTCCCTGGGGAAAAGGGTCGGACTGTTCATCTGTGTCTGTTTCTCTGGGCTAAAGCCAGTGTTGTTGGCTCAGGGGGAGCACACACTGTCGCACAACGTCCCCCTCTAGACGAGAGGACGGAGCAGTTGGCTGTCACAGGGATGCAGCTCAGACCCTCACTGCTGCTGAACACCACTGCGCTAGAACTCTCTGCATCTCCTGCATTTTAACAACACTGGTTTACGAGCCTGTTTCCAGTTTCCTGCCCTCTCTGGGTGATGTTGATGATATGCAAAAATCCCTTCTGTCCTAATTTGTATAGTTTTGCTTACACTCAAGCAAACACACAGATGGACACAATCAACACACACAAACATACAGAGCATATGCAGCCCGCTCCTCCTCCTGCGCAGGATGTCAACAGTAAATAACGAGCCGCGTGAAGAGAAAGAGACCTGCAGCACCGTGTCTGTATGCACAGACACACTTCTTCCCTCTTCCACTCATTCTGTATTTTCTATTTCTCATCTTTTCTCCTCTATTTCTCCTCTCCTCCCCTCCTCTCCTCCCCCGCCCCCCGCCCTGCCTGGCAGCCCTGTAATCTTCATTTCTCCCCAGAGAGAAGTTAATTACCATCTCTATCCTCTTCTGCTTGCTCCCCTTTTTAGTGCTTAGCCAGATCAGTGACAACACCCACGCCTTGACTGGTCCATTGAACCTCACCATCCTAATCACGGTCATGGATGGATTACTGAAAGGGCCGACTGGGCACAGGCCCCGGGGCCCCCTGGCCTCCACTTACAAAATGACACTCAAAGATGCATGTACCAGCCAGAAAAAGACTCAGAATTAACAGTAAGAGACCAAAACAACAACAAATAAACGTCAAATGACTGTTTAAACACTTAATCTAAAAAACAATAAAAAGAGTTGAAAAATGACTACAAAAAGGGGTAAAACAACAGACAAAACATGAAAGACAATTACAAAGGGACACAAAATGACTTCAGAGACACAAAAACAACTAAAGACATGCAAAGAGACTAACAATAAAAATACATGCAAAATGACTACAAGGGGCAAAATATCAGACAAAACATTAACTACAAAAAGGACAAAAAAATTAACTATGAATAAACACAAAATGAAAGAAATCTTATCAGCCAAAAGTAAAGGTTGCTTTTATTTAAGACCCAGTAAGTCGTGATTGTCCTGCTGAACTTGGTTCTCAGCGGCTTCTTGATAGACTTTATATTATATTTTATTTATATTTAACGAGCTCAGTTCTGGTTGTTTACCCATGTGTGTTTCCCTGCAGACCCCTTCCAGAGTACGGAGACATGGATCCCTCCTGTGGTCTCACAGACGACAGAGCCTGTAAGTGACACTCAGGACTTTAAAGGTTGCTGATAATAAATAAAAATGGAGTCTAACTCCTAACCCGCCTCTGTGACATGTTGCTGCAGCTCCCCCCAGCTCCCTGAATGTGAGCCCACCTGGAGGAGGAGGCGGCGTGTCCCCGTCCCACCGGAAACGCCGCACGCTGGTTGCACCGGAGATGAACCTCTCACTGGACCAGAGCGAAGGCTCTCTGCTGTCCGATGACTTCCTGGATACACCGGATGACCTGGACATCAACGTGGACGACATCGATACTCCGGATGAGACCGACTCGCTCGAGTTTATCACCAATGGGAACGAGCTGGAGTGGGAAGGTGAGCGGTTAAAAACGAATGATGTATAACTGTCCACGGTTTAAACGCTTCTTCATCGTCATCACTTTAACTTTATTTGGATGATTATACCTTAACTTTTGAATGGAGGAATTTTACTTGTAACAGAGTATTTTTATACTGTGATGTTTCTACTTTTAGTTAAATAACAATCAGAAGTCAGGAACATGAGCATTTTTAGATTAATTAAATATTTCGACTTATACTTAAATAAAGGATCTAAGAACTTCTTCACCCATTGTCCACAACCGTAGAGTTTCAAAATCTTCAACCAAAGTCAAAATGTCACCACAAACCTGCACCCTGATCCTAAACATCCTTACTTCACTGCTGTGCAGCGTGGTACAATTTTTCAGCACAGAATTAAGAACTAAATCTGTCTCTGTGTTCGTCCAGATGACACACCGGTGGCCTCAGCCAAAGCGGGTCCTGCTGACGGCTCAGGAGAAGTGGATGCGGATGGGAATGCCGTCAACGGACGCCTCTGGAGGACGGTGATCATCGGAGAACAGGAGCATCGTATCGACATGCAGGTCATCAGACCCTACCTCCGGGTCATAGCACACGGAGGTCAGTGAAGTCAAATCTACAAGCTATAACACTCTTATAATAATGTAAGAAAGAACATCAGCATGTCTACGTTACTGCTGTTACAGTCCATTAACTGAAACTCTCTCCCATCAGGTTATTACGGCGAGGGGCTTAACGCCATCATTGTTTTCTCCGCCTGTTACCTGCCTGACAGCGGCTGTCCAGATTACCACTACATCATGGAAAACCTCTTCCTGTGAGTGACTTTCAATTTTCAAATACAGGCTTATAGATGCTGTACACAGATAGACTGCTGCATGTAGTTCAGCCAGTCAGAAGTTTTTATCAGACTGCTGGAAAGACGCGGGGCTCAGTGAAAAGGAGGTGCCTCCTGAGCGATTATAACGTATGTTTTCTTTAAATGATCGCCAAAGATAGTCGATATGTGAACTTTTTGAACGTCCTTAAAGGCATCAAAGGTTACAAAAATTTCAGTTAGAAAAGGTAACTGTTGTTGTTGAAAATTTGTATATTTCTGTCAAAATCACTTTATTCCACATTGCCAAAAATGAACAGTGTGGAAAAACTAAATCCTGTTAAAAACATTAAATTCTGCTCCTCTGTGACACTGTGAAGACATGATTGATTCTGCTGAGACGAACGGTCACCTGACAAATATTCACTGAAAATCAGAATAAGCTGCAGGCTGTTTACACAGAGCAGAGAGGAGAGGACAGGAGAGGTTGTAAAAATGCTAATAGTTCAACCCGTTTTTTCAGAGATATTCAACTCTTTTAAACTTTTTAAAATCATGTCATTATAAGTGTTTTATTCTGAACAAAAGACATCTTTGAGACATTCCCACTTCTACTCATGATTGTGCTGATTCTATAAAGGTGCAGGACTTATATATTGCAGTGAAAAACAAGGCCACAGTTAGTAAAAGGTACAAATGGCTTGGGGCTCAGAGGGTTATGATTAATCCATGCTGCTGTCTCTCTCCTGCAGGTATGTGGTGAGCAGTCTGGAGATGCTCGTGGCTGAAGATTATCTGATCATCTACATGAACGGAGCCACTCCTCGGAATAAGATGCCCGGGATCAGCTGGCTCAAGAAATGTTACCAAATGATTGACAGAAGGTGAGAAATCGTTGTGAAACCACTCCGACATATGATACGATTGTGATCGCTATTAGAAAGTTCTTCTCTGAACTGCAGTGTGAGTTAGGCTGCTATATTTAGCTGCTGAGCACTTTTCACCGTCGATATCGAGAAATGCATGACATCTGTACTGACGGACACGGAGAGGACGGTAATGGAAGCTGTCACTTGCTGTCAGTCAGAGGATGACTCACAGAGTGAATATACAGCAGGGAAATACTCTTCTTAAATTTCCTCAACATGGACCCTGTTTTCCAATGTTGTTTTGTGCTGCAGAGGGCTGCAATGTAATATGTTTATATGCTTTATAATCAATCATTAATCAGTTGATATTTTGCACCTACTCCTGGCTTATTGAGTGATTGTTTAGGTCATGATCCTGCTATGCTTCCATGTAGGGCTGGCCCTGTGTATTGGCTGTAAATGCAGTTGCATATAGCACCACCTTGTGGAGAGGGTGAATTACCTGCACTCGTGCAGCAGCATTTTTCTTTCAGAAAGGTGCTTTGGTTTAGGATTTCTTCTCCTCTGTGCCTGGCAGTTGTCATCCCTGTCAAAACCGTCAAAGCAGACCCGATGGCCTACAAGGAGCAGAGTATAGAGCAGAGTGTTAGGGTACTTTTGTAGCACAATCAGCCATCAATGAAATGAGAGTCTCTGGAAGCTGTGCCAAGTGTTGCTCAACATTTCATTGGCACAATTTGGAAATGCACAAACCATTGTTAGATAGCACTAAACTTTCTGTACTCTTTCCAGCACTCCTTTCCACCGCTGCTTTAAATGTTTCCATAATGTTGTCAGACACCTATAATAACAACCTGAACTGTCAGTGGCAAAAACAAGCACTTTTAGTGGACGTATTGTACATTGGAGGTGCTCAGTTGCCCTGGAGAAAAACTACATTGCAGCCCGTTCTGCAACTGCATATATATTAAAAAATTGAAGCTGGGGCGTCTCAGTGTCTCACATGTAGAGAACACACCAATAAGACCGAGTCCTGGTTGCAGCGGACCAGGATTCGTATCTGGCTTGAGGTCCCTTTGCTGCAGGTCTTCCCCTCTGTGTCCCCCATCCATTCTCTCTGTCACTATGAAATAAAAGCATGAAAATACAAAAAAGAAATCGAAATGAAACTAAACTAAAATACAATATTGTGCAATATTTCTATTTTTTTTTGTAAAAATGTACCAAACCGCATTAAATGAATGGACTTGTTGTTTGCATTGTGACGGCAGATTGAGGAAGAACCTGAAGTCTTTGGTGATCGCTCATCCCACCTGGTTTATACGCACCGTCCTGGCTATATCCAGGCCCTTCATCAGGTAATACACACACCAACAACTGAACTATTACGTTTCATCCATAAACAAAACTCCCACAAACACTGTTGAGGACCAGACTGTGCTATCATTCATGAGAAGTCTGTAACTGTGATACAGCACATAACAGTGTTGGTGTTGTTGTCCTGTCACCCTCTGCAGTGTGAAGTTCATGAATAAGATCCAGTATGTTCACAGTCTGGATGAACTGGCAGAGATTGTCCCCATGGAGCACGTCCATGTCCCCGAGTGTGTGGTGCAGTAAGTATCTCTGACCACTAGATGGAGAAAACGAGCCGTGGCTGTTACCCTGAACAGAGACTCCTGCTTTCTGCTGCCACAGTAATCATGTAAATCTGGCGGAGAAAAGGTCTAATGTGACATCTAGTGTGTTTGAATAAATGTAAAATAAGATTAGTGCTCTAGATCTTTAAAAGGACATACTGAAGGATTTAACAGTGTTACTCATTTGCAGATTTGACGAGGAGAGGATTAAAGCACGGAGGGAAAGGTAAAGTGCTTTTGATAAGATTACTCATTCATACAGATTCTCACTCAGAATGAACAGCAGTTTAAACACTTAATCTGGATTAATTGGCTCCACA